>JBBPKX010000678.1:0-12990 GCA_038089435.1 Boletus austroedulis | reverse complement strand
ATCTTTCACTCGAATCTATCCGCATGTCAGGCTAATCGTAGACCGGGAGCATGGAAGTAATACCTTGTCCTGTATGGCTGGGTCATTGCCATATAAAGGAGCAAGCTCAGCATAGCTAGAACTTTGAGCGTCAGTCTGGAAGATGGTGTGAATGACAAGAGTAGAAAAGGCAAATATCAATGACGATAAGCCAGCGGGGTGCGCTCGGAACTAGAAGCACGTCATTAATCTAGAAAACTGATTCTATTCCAAGGAGACGTTACCTCGTCCCTGCAAAGTAAAGTATCAAATACCAGACTAGGATCGGGTAGCTGATTGATCGGAAGGGGGTGACTTTGCGGCACAGAGCGGCGGGCACTGGGCCCAGCTCTATCCAACTCTGGAAAAACGGGATAGGTGGACAAGCGTGACATTGAAGCTCGGGTGAAACAAGACACAATAGGCGAGTGGAGAGATGAAACTGCCTGGCGCTCACAGCTACTTATAGCCCATGGAATACCGCCCTCGAGTCAATTCATGGCGCTACTGCGTACAACACGGTTCCAACTTCGGATGTGTGGAGTTTAAAGGACTTTGGATCCAGAGTCATTTACGGGATGGCGTGTGATCCACAACTCAATGTAGATCAAATATAATGACAGATCAACAGGTAACGGAGCCTACATGTCCACAAACTGTCCGCGAATATCCGCAAGAAGATCCCCGCGATCCAAGAGACGAGATGTCTGGGAATAAAACAAAATCCCTTCTTCTTAGTGCACCACTCCTCCCAATCATGCACCAACTTACCATAGTAGTTATGCTATAATCATTGCAAACCCTCTCGATGAGCATGCCATAGACCCATTTTCTGGGAATGGAGTGCGCTAATAGACGAGGGCTTTCGGAATTCGGACCGAAGACTATACCTCACTACTTCCTCCCTCGCTCGTAGAGACAGGTATCAATGGTGGGACCTTACCGCAATGTAGACGCCAGAAGTAAACTTGGCATGGTTATCACATCCAGAGACACCGCAAAAAGAGCGGCAAACACTGCATTAGTCTGAGTCTAGTCTACGAAATGGGCTGCATTAGGCATAGTAAAAACTTTTGACCGAAGAGAAGGTGGGGACTGGGAGATAGAGAGAACGATGATGCGGGGGAAACGCGGTGGAGATCCGGATGGTGAAGCGAAGATCAACCGTGGTTATAGGGATGAAGTCGCGTAAAGCTGCATGTGTAGCTTGAATGTGCATGTGTTGTGTTTCGATCCTCTGATTTGGATTACCATGCAGACTCGGAATCTGATCAAGCCGGTATGACGAGCCGATGTCAGTTTTGAAAGCAGAGTCCTCCAAACCTTGCTGCCGGTACTCTGGTGTCCCGCTGTGTCGAGAGATGGCAAGTGGGCCGCGGGGACTCTCGGCGTGGGACGTGATGACATGAAGAAAACAAGTAGTCACCAGACTCGACCGTGGGTCATTACATTGACTCGGAAGGCGCGCAGGCTTATCATTCCGTAATTACCTACACGGCGGACCCGAACTCTTCCAAACTCCACCAGCGTAGCGCCGTATAAATGGGCGCCAGAGGCACAGTAATACTTGGCATCAGTAGAGTCGTTATGGGTTCATCCGACGGACCTGGTGCCGTTCGATAGGTAAATACCCAAAAAGAGTCTGTTGTTCACAATGGCTGCGTCTTGTCCCTCGATAGGCGTTGCGCGTCGTCTCATCCCACTGTAGCTCTCTCAGCGACGGCAACGTTTCGGATCTGTCTGCTTCGTAACTTCGAAGAGAAACTATTAAGTCACCTCCATCAGAAGGTCTACCGGCAGAATATTGTTTATGCGGAGCGAACAAAGAATAATTACTTCACAGGGACCCTACCAAAGACGAAAAGTCAGTCCCACCGGTTAGCAAGGTAAGAATAGCACAACTTGAACTCTAGAATTCAGCAACATCGCTGACATCTTTACCAACGATACAAGCGAAGAAGTCTCACAAAAAGGAGGAAGAGTGTCGTTGAACACATCCAAACCACATTAGAACAAATAGATGCACCCCTTGGCATACACTTGTTCTGAACCTGCAGAGGCCACCTCGGTCGGTCTATCATGGTGTTGTGTGGCGACTGTTTGTGGGTCCTGGGTCCAGATTTTCCTAGAGGTTTGGTATACCAAGACCATGCTATGAGTATCTTCTTTGTAAATCGCGCTGAGGATGTCCAAACTTTGTCCCACTCACAATTGTCGTACAGGCGCCGAGTTGTTAGTTCTGATAATCATTTCCCAGAACACCGTACACCATGAAATCACAGTTAGCTGTAATAACTTCACACAACCAAGTCTGAAATGGTTCGTTTTTGTGCCAAATACAAACATCCATGTCGTCTCAAGAGCCACACGATGTTGTCGGTTGAAGTAGCTGTGAAACTTACCTGCCAGGCGTCGGTCCCATACCACTTTTGCCACTGTCTCCCTTCCTCCAACTTACGGTGAGCACTTCTCTAGTGTATGCGAGACTGTCTTCTGGAAGAGGACTTGACTAGAGTAAGGCTGGCATCGGTTGAGCTCCCTATCATGAATCGGACGGCCAGATCGACGCTTCTGGTATGTGCGCTTTCGCACGCATGAATGTAGAGGTGAGGAGAATAGAAACGTGACACAAACAGACAGGAGTGGACTTGGCCACGCGCAGAGTGTGTACGGGAGAGGTAAGCAGGCTGAAATCGGTCCAATAATCTGCATGGGAAGGTGAGAGGGAAGGGGCCATGCATGGCTACAGGATGTACACCTGTGCCATGAAACAGTGTGACGTGCCCCTGATATCTCGACTTCGTCCGTTATGAAGGCCACGGGGCGCCAAGGTCCTTTCGCAAGTGGTTGTTGATATACACGTTGATGATGCATTAATGATTGTTCTTGGAAATAGGATGGTAAACACCAAAGCGCGAGGACGGGGCGTGGGGCATTGGTATAAATCACAAACGAGGTGGGGGAAAGGAAACGACTCACTGACGTTCACCACCACTTGGCTACATTGGGCCGCAGATAGCACCGTCGTCGACAATGGCTGGTGTGTACGGGAAGATGATTTTGCCTTTGTGCTGATCATTGGGCTAGACACGTGTCAGCCAATCGAAATCAACACCGGTCACGGGTTGTCAGCAATGGCATTCTTAATGAATGGGGAGTATATCGCAAGCGGCCACGACAAGAATGTCAGCGTATGGGGAGTGAAAGACGGGAAGCGAACAGCAACGATGCACACGGGAAAGGTCAATTGTCTTGCTGTATCGAGAGATGGCAAATGGATCGCAGCGGGAACCAAGGATGGTGTCTCTGTATGGGATGCAAAGACATACAAGAGCGTCTTCAACAAGGCCACTCGCTACGTCAACGCAGTCGATTTCTCGCCCGACTCAGCAAGGCTCGTGTTTGGATCGTTTGACGGTGCCTTTGTTTGGGAGGCCGCATCAGGCAAACAAACACAAACACTCGGACACGATGCAGCCGTGTACTCTGCCAAATACTCGCCACAGGGAGATCGCATTGCAACAGCTACTCCTTCCTCTGTTCGGGTCTGGGACATCAAGGATGGCCGCTTACTCGTCAATATCAAAGTAGAGGTGACCCCACTGTACAACACTGGTCTCGCCTGGTACAACGATCACATCTTGGCCATATCCAAAGACACGATCAAGCAAATCGACGCAGCCACTGGATCAACCGTCGCGCAATGGTCTGTCCCCGCCAGCGACATATTCTCGTCCATTACCCTCCCAAAGCACGGAAAATATATTTCTTATTCGACAAAGACCACTCTCACATTCTGGGACGAGTTGACGCACACCCAACTCGATCTTATCCAACACCCTCGAGTCATGCGGTCCGTCGCATTCTCTCCAAATGACCAATCTCTCGCAATGGGTGGAGAGGACGGGAAAGTTAGTATCATCGTAAGTATAATCCTGTCGGACTAGGGCATATCTGAACAACTTTGTTGTTCGTCTCGTCTAGGGTTCACTCCCGTCGTCTCCTCTACACCGTACCCCCTTGGTATCCGTCACCGGTGTCAGTAACTCCCCACGAACCTCATCTCTTCTATGTACGACTCCACCGGAACTCGACGTTCAGGCAGACGGCTCTTCGTCAGACTCATTGCCTTCCGTCCACCCCACTTTCCAGGAACTCGACATTCAAATCGACGACACTGTCCTGACGTCGTGGAAACACGATCATTTTGATGATGTAGAATCGTCGTTGACTGCAGCAATCTCCGAGTCTCAGAGCCCATCTCGTTATCTATTTGCCAGTCGAGCTCTCGTTCGGACCCGTCAGGAAAATTGGGTCGCAGCGCTCGATGACGCTGAGAAGGTGCTTTATACTTCTTATACACTGTCACACTGTCACTGATTTATCCAAGGCCATCGACGTTGGCCCTTCTGTGATTGGCTTCATTGCAAAGAGTGTAGCCCATGTCAGCATGCAGGAAAAGAACAAGGCTTACCGAGCCTGTGACATCGCATTCGAGTACTTTCATTCGTCACATGTTACGTCTCTCCTCCTCATCAAGGTCTGTGATTTACGGTCAATGCCTTTCAGCTGTTCATTCCCTCGTAGGCTATCATCGTGTTTATGGCAGGAGAGCACCTCGATGCAATATCACGCGTAGATGACCTCATTGCCACCGTCCCCTTCAGCTCGACTTGCTTTACAGTCCAGGCACGTATACAAGACGCTACAATAAGGCAAACATTGACGGGTTCGATAGGCGTACATGTATCTTCTCCTTGGAAACTCCCAGGTGCAGTCCCGTGATTACAAGGGTGCAATACGATCATTCGAGTGTGCTCGAGCCCAAGTACGAGACGACGACGGGCCACTTCTCTCCTCGATCTCACTGGTGAGCTATGCATTACGATATATTGAAACCGCTCACCAGCCCTGACAGATCACTGGATGGAAGTTCGATAATCTCGGCACTACCATTCGACAACGACTCTGTGAAGCCTTGGATGCTTCGGGTCATACAACCGATGCAACCAAGTATTTCCATGAACTGAAGACCCAATCGGGGGGCAGTGACGAACTTGTGAAATGGGTTGATGGTTAGTTGCCGTACTATCGTCCTGTGTAGTGAATTATTTTTTCTGACAATTCTGTCAGCGTTCAGGCAGTATTCCTCAGAGAAAATAGTGCGTCTCGGAGACAGCGCAATGGACGCCGGGGGATATGGCGAAGCTATCACTTACTATACGACTGCATTATCTCTCGATCCTCCCTTCCCACAATCAATCCTTACGAAGCGAAGCAAGGCATTGTTGGCGACCGGATCATGGACCGAAGCGCTACGTGATGCAAATGAAGTACTTCGTTTTGCTTTGTGCATGTCAATCTTGTTGATGTATCATTGTCATCAGGTCATTGCCCTCGACCAATTGTCTCCATGGGGGTACGAGATCAAACACGCGGCTCTGCACAAGGGTAGAGACTACGACAAAGCAATTGAAGCACTGGAAGTGATGCATGCGAAGTTCGCAGAGTCACGTGATCCAGACGGTCGACGTGAGTGATCCCAATTACAGTGATCACGATGGTTTTACATTATTGGGCAGAGCACGCTGACCAGTACATACACCCATCAACGACACGAGAAGCGATTCGCAAAATCGTTCAAGAGACTGTGCGCCATTTGCCACGTGTGCTCATCAATACAGCTACTGGCCGTCTCTGCAACAGAGCCGAGCAGAAAGCAGCATTCGAGTCCCTTCCAGTCTTCAAAGAGCTTGTATCATCAATGACCAAATGTATCGATGATGATCGGATCAAACACGAAGTACAGGACTACTTCCGATATGTCATGCTGTCGCACACGTGGGAAGACAACGAACCACTGTTCCAGCGGGTGTTGTATATAACGGTGTATGACCTGGAGCGGTCTCCTACTCACGACAAGTTGCAAATGTTCTGCAAGATTGTTCGGGATGCGGGGTTCAATTGGGCATGGAGCGACACATGCTGCATTGACAAATCAGATAACTCCGTTCTCCAAGAAGCCCTGGTAGCCATGTTCATGTGGTACCAGGGTGCTGCCATGATGATCGTCTTCCTTCGTGGCGTTCGCCCTTCGTCCCCACGTGGTGCGCTTGCGGGGAGTCCTTGGAACACGCGCGCCTGGACACTTCAGGAGTATATTGCTGCCAGAGTAATCCGCTTCTATACGGAGGATTGGACTCTTTATCGAGATTTGGAATCGCCCAACCACAAAGAGTCACCGGAGATCATCTCAGAGATGGAGCGAGCCACTGGGGTTTCTGCGGGACAGTTGATGGCACTTCGCCCAGGCTTAAGCCACATCCGGGAAAAATTGCGCCTCGCTTCGAGCCGGAAGACGACACGGGTGGAGGATACTGCTTATTCGTTACTCGGCATTTTCTCTGCCATTGGCATACCTCCAATATACGGTGAACGAGAGGCTTCTCTAGGGCGTCTCCTAGCAAACGTTATCACGAGGTCTGGGGACGTGAGCATCCTTGCGTGGGCTGGAGAGCCCAGCCCCTTTAATAGTTGTCTGCCTGCTGGTATTACTGTATACAATGGACCGGCGACGTCACACCTCCCTGCGCCTATTCCGCACTCTGAGATGGAGCGCGCCATCAGTCGCTTGGGAAGCTCTTCATTAGACCTTGATGTGGCCTTGCGGTTATATGATCGTCTCAAGGGGCTCCCTACACCTCGATTCGCGGAGAGTCGGATGACACTCCCATGCATTGCCTTCAGGCTCCCGTCTTTCTCTACAGATCGAACCAGTTTGGGTGGTGTTTATTGCACGAATACCACTGCCTTTGGAATGGTGGAAGTCAGGACGAGAATCGATCTTTCTCGAGTGAGGGGTCTGTATCTCGTACATCCCTGGCTGGATACGCTTCTGGAGCACGACATCCGTGGTGGAGCGGGTGTAGAAGATGACGTCATGCCACAGCTTTCGCGGGACTCGGACCACGAAGGGCACTCTGAAGGCAACAGTGATTCACTGCCACGTGACGAATTGCCGCCACCCCCCACGCCCGTTGAAATAGAGTCAATGGACAGAGAGACCGGAGCTCGGCGACTCGCTGTCCGTCTCAGACAGCCTTTTGGTGCACTCTTATTCCAAGAAGCACAGACGCGTCGACGAGCGAGCGAGTACAGGCGGATTGCGGCGGACTGCTTGATCACGGTACAAATTCGGGAGATCGTTTCACTGGCTAATATACTGGACAATGTACGCATGCTCGATGTATTGTAGTCACAACCTTGGTATCATAGCGACTCCCTCGTTCATACTCTAAGGATCGGATACGATGCAAGCACTTTGACAGACGCATGCCACTCCTGCCCGAGCTTATTCCCTCCACCCAATCCGTTTCATTGCCTTCGCTCGCATAGTGGCAACCCTTTTTTTTTGCTCACACAGATCTAAACCCAGCAGATATTAATATCATAGACGTCCGTCTACAAGGAATATACCCTGGTAGACCAAAAATTCTAGACCAGCGCGTCGCCCACCACAAAATTTCGAGCACACCGCAAAAAAATGCTCAGCCACCCGCCGTCACCTCGCAAAATTTTGACTGTCACACAAATGATTGTAATTTATACCTAAGTATACATATCTACGAAAGCACAATGTTATGTAGTACATATGACTAACATGATTGTTACTTTAGACAGTGGAGTGGTGAAGGAGTCCCTGTTGGCAGGCGAAACAGAGACGAAGGCGACGAGGGAACCATAGCGATGACAATGACAATGATGACGTGACGACCGCGCTATCGTGGCCATCGTGTCATTATTATCGTCATCGCCAGACGAGACAAAGGGGGAGGGTAGAGTGGGTGAAGGCAGCGAGGACGAGGCGGAAGACAGCGGTGACAATGACGACAACCTGAAAATCACAATAGTGCAGTTATTGTGTCGTCGTCGTCGTCATGATGTGAGACGAGGGGGGGGGCACAAAGGGGAGAGCGGGGGGAGAGCGGGGGAGGAGGTGAAGGCGAAAGGTAGCAGGACGACAACGAGGATGTAGGCATCGTCATTATTGCTGTTGCCGTCAGGATGGATGAGTGGAGGGGTGAGAGAAGGTAGGGCGAGACAAAGTGAAGGCGGCAGTGACGACAATGTGACAGCCGCAATTGCGTGCTTATCGTGTCGTCAGGCGAGACGAGACGAGAGGACAGAAGGGTGAGGCGAATGTGGTAACACCAACGACGACGTGTCAACCGAGCAATTGCGGTTGTCACGTCGTCGTCATTGTCAGGCGGTACGAGGGGAGAGGGCAAGGTGGGGCAAGGCGAAGCGGCGTCGGAGGGCGAGGAAAGGCAAGATGAGGCGAAGTGGCGATGCCAACGATGATGACGACGCGACTCGTAACGACGCGATTGCGATTGTCACTTCGTCAGGCGACACGAGGACGTGGCAGAGATAAGGGTGGCTGTGCTTTGAAACCTCCACAATGCAAGCGACGAAAACGTTGCTCCTGACCCCTAGGAACGCGTCTTTCCAAGTCTATGATTCGTTCCTGATCATCTGATCATACTTGTTTATATCATGTTTTACACCCTCATCCCACGGTTCATTGTTGGTACAAGGGAGTTGTATGATTGCGACACTCGTGTTGGCCTTTATATCGATACTGGTTTCGGTGTTCGATCACAGTCAAATGTCAAACCGTGTCCGCAATGGATGGAAACCGAGGTCTCAAATTGGCAGGAGGGACAGACATTGCACGTGATCTCGAAGCACATGGGTCAGTGCACATTGAGGGCAGGGAGTAGCGGCGGAAAAGGGCAGAAGAGCGAAGCGATAGAGACGAGCCGTATTTGTTGGTGTTGACAAGAGTGGGATGTGGACACCCCTTCCCGAGCGACCCGTATACTTATATACGTACGCACGGCGATTCATCGGTCGCAGGATGTTTTGCCACGTCTTTCACTGGATCTGGAGGACGAAGTGTTCCTTGACGATGAACACACTGAAGAGACTGAAGATTATCCGCCGTTGCTGTTAGCAGTTCTCTATCATTTCGCACTCGTCCTCGTCACATCACATGACAATTACATAATCATCATGTTTATTCCCGCTTCATTTCCGTTTCTTCCTCAGCGTTCTTATCGCTAGTCGCGATGCTCGCTGAGGTATGCTCTTCTTCGAACATAATGCTGCATGTAGTCTGATCGTTCAGTTGCCAGTAATACCTCTGGACAGGGACACGGAAGCACGTCGGTTTCTTTGGCGTCCTAGGCAGCCATTTGATGCACTCTTGCTCGTGCTAGCACTGTCGAGCCGACGTGCGATGGACTATAAGCGGATTGCGGCTGAGAACATGATCACTGCAGTTCCGGGAGAGCATCTCGTTGGCTGATATTTTGGCCAACGTGTCCATCCTTGATGTGTTGTCGGACAGGTCAGCTACCGATGACCGCTCTGCTTGGTTGTCCATGATACACCGTACAGGAATCAAACTCGACTTGGTTCTAACTTCTGTGTGTGCATTCAGGTGAGTTCCGTCCGTCGGTGGAGATTAGTGGACACCTCAAGTCAATGGTATACATTTGTGTACGTGAGTGCACAGACCAGAGTACATGGCATACTATTTGTACAAGACTGAGATCGATTTGTTGGATGCATGTTTGAGTCGCCTCCTTGACGTACACGAACTATCTGGCTAAACAGCTGGGGAAGGAAGACCATCGTACAGAACGACCAAGGATGTCGGCCAAGGACTACGAAGTTGGTTTGCATCCAGGTAAACGTACCGCAAGTCTCTGAGGGAGCTGTCCTGGAACCGCTGCAGTCTCCCAGACTGTCCAGGTGCACGACGGAGATTGTCAAGGGAAAATATGCTCCGGAGCACTTGGACAATGAGCTTAGGAGGAATATCAGCACCGACAACCCTGAAAGAGACCTCCGGCCGGAGATACCGTGCACGCGGTGTACGACTCGCATCGAACGCGGTGGGGTTCGGGAATGCATCCTCCTGTTGACGTCAGAAAAGCGAATAGCGAGTTACATACGACCCACTGACGTTCATGCCAGCATTGGCAACATTCAAGAAGACGTGTTCTCCTTTTTTGACCACGAGAGAACCAACAGAGTGGTCTTTCTTCGCGATGAAGGATGCACCGGCGAAAGGGGGGTCGATCCCTGCACCTAGGCGTTACTAATCACTTCGCATCCATACGACGTACTCACTCAATGCCTCAATGACATACGCCTCGGGATCAGCCGCAAGCGTGAATTGGGTAAGGAGCGTGGGATTTTCAAGGAAGTGGTTGACTATGTTTGTCAGGGCTAAAACGCAAGTCAGTAGGCATCTGCTATTCTCTATTCTCATCAATTACCTAATGACACCTCAACCGTCACACCGACCAGAAGCGCTAGAATCTCGTTGACGACTTGTTCATTGGAATGGCCAAGGTCGGAAAGGCGCTGCAATAATTCACTATGGCTGCTTTTTTCCCTCCAGAATATACTTCCGATAGTTCTGAATATATTAGCGATGGAGAACTATGCGAGTGTGAGCAGGAATATGTCCACGTAGCCAGACCACTTACCCGAGCCCCCGGATTGATGAAAAAGTTTTTGATGTGATGAGACAGCTTCTCGATGTGTCCCTGAACCCTCTGTTTCATGACCATGTACTTTCCAGGCTCAACCTCAAGGAAGATGAATCTATAACTCAATCAATCGTGGAAATGAGAAATCAGTAATACATTCTTACTGATAAATTTCACCAAGTATACTGTACAATTCCCGAGGAGTGTAAACACCCGAATGATGTTGTTCATCCTTGAGCGGTATACCAGCCTTGAGACCACCAGTAAGAATAATTTGGTGACAAGAAGAACATACATACGATTTCTGAGGCGGCCCAGTAGATAGGGACAAGATTCAAGACGTCCGCAACGAGGTTCACACTCTTAGTATTCGAGCTGATCAAGGGGCAAGATGCAGCTGAAATCAGCTCCGCGGTCTTCTTGTAAAAGTACTTCCCAATCTTAACCGCATCGGGTCGCGGAGCTAATGCGCTGACAAAGTCTTTCTGTACCTGTACTGTGTCGGAAGACGCGCAGAAGAAGCTATTACATGGACGTGCATCAGACTCAAAGAATGAGCGAATGCGTAACTAACTCACCCATTTCCCTTGATGACCTCAGGAGCACGGTACTCTGCCATTGCAGTAAATGTTTGACGGTCTCTAAGTACGTCGTGGATTTCGGCACAGCCAGAGACTAAGGTAGGTGGAACACGTGGCTGCGGGCGGTCCAGCGAGTAGTCACCTAGCTTCCCTATACCCTTGAGGTTTTTTTCCATCGCCTGTGGGTGCATGAACGAGAACCATGTATACACCGACTCCTTGTCGTAATCGTTTGGCAGGGTACGAAGCAGTAGACGTCCGAGCATGGAACCAAATCCACAACCATTGGTATCACGCTGACAGTCAGTGTAACCCCATGCCGTCATGTTATGAGGAGTAAAGTCTTGGTTAAAGAATCGATCGCCACGAGTGAGAGCAGTCGCGTCCGAAAGAATGGCACGAGCGATAGTGGAGCCGGGACGGAAACCAGTACCGTCTACCACGAGCATTGTCTCCTCGGCTTGGAGACCGACATATAATTCCAGGTTGTCGATGTGTCCATATAGCTTCTCCGCAGCTGACGCAACTCTCTTGTCCGGGTTCCATTCTTCGAAACTGGAGTACCCTAATCACGCATAATCAGCGATCATAAGAGAACATAATTGTGTACGGTGGCATACGTTTTAGGCCTAGGTATTGTCGAAAATCGTTGAACGAACAAACTCCACGATCGCGGTTAACTTTAATACCGAGGATTTCAATTATCCTCATGACCCTGGGCGTGCCGCGTGCTCCAAAAACCGCTGCCTGGTGAGATGTGCTACATGGGTACATGTCCATAAGGTGCGGTGAGTCTTGTAATGTGATCACGTACGCATCTTTCAGAATGTTTGCAAGATCTGAATCTTTGAAAGTACCATCAGGTTGCCGGTTTAAGCTATGCCGAAGGGAAGTTAGAATTAGCTATAATTCACTGGCATTGACTACACAACTAACTCGCCAACTTTCGGATGGGAAGCGTCATCCTGCCCTTCGTCGAACTCCAGGGAAAAGTCTTCCATATTAATTTCCTCAGGATCCTTGCCATGGAAAAGTTGTCCAAATTCGACCTCGATCCAATCCTCATCTTCACGGGAAAGAGTGGCGTGCCATCTGTACAAACAATTGAACTGAAGATTGATTAGCTATACGGTGGGCTGATAAACATGGACAAACCTCAACACTGCATGCGAACCATTGATGGTCGGTACGAAATTCGTTAAAGGGTTCCAAACACCAGGAAGAGCCTTTCCGAACAAGTCCCAACACCGTAGAGAAATAATCGGACAATACGATTGAAGCGAACCAGCCACAATTGCAGCGGCGCGCAATCTGAAAAATTTCTGTAGTGGATGCCTTTCAGGTGTCAGCCATCGGGTAATCATGGGATTCACAAACCTTCGTCTTGTTCCAGTAGTACGGGGTCATCAGGTGCCAGTCTGGACGGATTCACCCATTTTCCTCGCTCGTTGATCTCCAGTAACCGACGAGCAATGTACTAGACTAAAATTCAATAACATTACGCTCGAGCGCTCACAACTTACATTATGGTTACGATTGAACAAGACAAGAATCGCAGCGCTAGCAGGAGGAAGGAGGCGGAAACGATCCTTGGTACAAGTGTCGGGACGGAGGAGACCTCGACCATCTTTCATTCGAATCTATCCCTATGTCAGGCTAATCGTAGACCGGGAGCATGGAAGTAATACCCTGTCCTGTGTGGCTGGGTCATTGCCATATAAAGGAGCAAGCTCAGCATAGCTAGAACTTTGAACGTCAGTCTGAAAGATGCTGTGAATGACAAGAGTAGAAAAGGCATATATCAAAGATGATAAGCCAGCGGGGTG
>JBBPKX010000674.1:0-13085 GCA_038089435.1 Boletus austroedulis | reverse complement strand
TATGGATGCTTCACAGCCCTTTCTGCCTCATGTACCAATAGCTATAGTAGCTCAGGATAGCCTCAGTAGCACAGACCAAGCACTGCCTTGTAGTGTAGAGTATATAAAGGCCTGTCAGTAGCACAGTTCCCATCTTAATTCACCTGTATTTTCCCTGCCTTTCTCCCAGCCCCTCAGCTCCTTTCTCAGTCGCTTGAAGCGCATCTCCTCCAAGCCCTTTAACTAGGGAACCTCCAGAGTATAGAACAGCCAAAGGAAGCCAGGTTGTCACATATTATATATCTGCACATTCTGGGCATTTCTAGAATTATATTACCTTGTATGCCATAATGTCATAACTGATGACACACTGGCAGAGTTCAGAGATGCTCTAACATGGTTTCATCAATATTGCCAGGCTTTCAAGGATATTAACATTCATCCTGAAGGCTTTTCACTACCTCACCAATACTCCCTTGTCCATTATGAGGCACTCATCCACCTTTTTGGTGCCCCAAATGGTCTTTGCTTGTCAATTACAGAGTCAAGACACATTACAGCAGTCAAGAAACCATACCAACACTCTAACAAGCACCATACACTTGGGCAGATGATATGGACCAATCAACAGTTGTTACAGCTTGCAGTAGCACACACAGACTTTGAGGCTTGCAATATGTTGCCAAGATCTCATCCAACCTATACTACCACACTGCAAGAAGGTTTGTCTTTATATTTGCTTTATTCACTCCCTAATTAGTTGAGGTGAAGTGGCCCTCAGCTTGGATGAAAACCCTCATGTGGGTATTTTGGATGAGCATCCTGGGTTAGCATACTCAGATGTGTAACTTGCATGTTCATCAGATGTGTCTATCTTTACTATCATGTCTCTCTCACTCAAAGTGCTTCAAGCCCATTGCCAGGCAAAAATCACATTGTTGCTTGCATTTGAGCTGGGAATCCCATCACTCTCCTGTTGTATTGCCAAATTCATATATGAACAAACTAATCCAAATACATTCTGCCACCTTCATCATTGCCTTTGGAGCTTTACTAGACATATCAAAGTATTCAACCTGGCCACTGCAACATTTGTGGTACCAAGTGACCCAAGTGGCATTGATGGAATACATCATGAGCTTATCTGGGCTGTATCATTGTGGCAATATGATCCATCCTGGTATGACTGTGTGTATGTCAGCACAAATGATACCAAGCCAGGAATGCTTGGCATGGACATTGCATGTGTTTACTGTTTTTTTTCTCTTGTACACACTAATGAATGGACTTTTCCATGTGCACTAGTCTGTTGGTTTGACTGTATAGTGGATAAACTGGACATCCTAACTGGTATGTGGATGGTTGCTTCATTATATGTTGATGATGCAGAGAATATTGCCATAATCCATATTGATAGCATTGTTTGTAGTGTCCACTTACTTCTAATATTTGAACATCAGATGGTACATCCTTCCATTTCTTTTCATAACTCATTAGACATGTACTGCAATTTCTATGTCAATAACTTTGCAGACCACTATGTGAAATGATCAACTTACTTAAGAGCTAGTATGCTTGTGGGAGCATGTGTGAGGGTAGAAGTGAGGAGGAAAAACTCCAGGAAAACAAGACTGGAATGTCTTGTCAACCTGGTCCTGGTATTTATACTCTATAGTACATGCTGTGCTTGGTCTTTGCTACTGAGGCTATACACAAGCTATATGTGCTATTGGTACATGAGGCAAAGCATCAGGGCAGAGATGCATAGAACAGGACAAGTGGATGAGTCATGTCAAGTCAGTCCAAGTCATAGGGGCTATTTCAGGGTGGACATGTGTTGGGGCATATGTACAGCTGTTCACTGCTCTATGACATTCTGGAGTTATGACATTAAGGGTTCATATACAGTGGCTCAAAAAAGTGTCCCAATATTGGGTCATTTTGAAAAGATTAGAAGATTGTAGAAGAACAAGGATGAATCAGATAAAATACTTGCAGGATGAATGAAAGTACTTGCTCTTGACATTATGAAACAATTTTGGTTTATGTAATTTGATTGTCATGGGAGTGAGGTACAAGCATTTCAAAATAACATGTCATTGGGACACTTATTTGACCCTATATTTAACAATCATTATATCATATGTAATATAGGAACTTGACAGTTATTGATGGTTGCTATGTTACAAAACTGTGTAATTATATACATGACATAACTCCAAGCAATATAAATATCCAGTGTCCCACTCCAATTGACCTCACCACATCATAAAGTCCAATTATACTCTTATTAGAGTCAATGTCTTTTTTCTTTGAATCTGATCTTTTAGCTATGCAAATTATATTCAAGACTGATCTAGAAAAGTCCACTGTGGCCAGAGTCATCAGGAATAACCTTTTAGAATAGAAGAATGTCAAGGTAGAATGTCCTTCTAAGCTTTCTTTCCTTGTTAAGAGAGGAACTATCTTTAGTATTACTGCTAGAAAGGCTGAAAATGCTGTCCAAGCCACCTATTCCATCAACCCTACCCCTTCTCCTTCTATTTCAGCTCATGCATTCCCAAACCATCAAGGAACTTTCTCAAAACAATTACTATTTCCTAGATCTCTTTATCTTATAAAGGCCCATCTTCATTTTTCTATATATACATTTTTTTATCTGATCCAATCCTGGTGATTTCTGTTTTATTTGATCAAATAACTCTAGTCCAGTCCTCCAGAGTCCAGTTCTTATACTTAAAAGCAAATCCAGTCTTTGCTTTCAATACTCAATAGATAAAAGAGGCTTTTTCTTTTTGATCATGCCTTTAAAGATATAGCCATGAGAATATTGCAAACAGTTTTGGAAGAGATAGAAGAAGCAAGGAGAGGATTAATAAGATAGGTGGCTTGGATGGCATTTTTAGGCTTTCTAGTAGTAATACTAAAGACAATTCTTTTTTTAACAAGGAAAGAAAGCTTAAAAGGACATTCTAACTTGACATTCTTCTATTCTAAAAGGTTATTCCTGATGACTCTGGCCACAATAGACTTCCATAGACTAGTCTTGAATACAATTTGCCTAGCTAAAAGATCAGATTCAGAGAAAAAAGACATTGACTCTAATAAGAGTATAATTGGACTTTATGATGTGATGAGATCAATTGGAGTGGGACACTGGATATTTATATTGCTTGGAGTTATGTCATGTATATAATTACACAGTTTTGTAACATAGCAACCATCATTCATACCACCAATCCTATCAACTTTACTGTTACCACCATACAGCAAGCAATCCTATGTGAAGTTGACATATGACATTCAAAGATTCACCCCCTTTCCTCCTACATTTCCAAAGTACAAGCAGGACCTTCCTCTCAGGCACATCGGACTAACATGATCTGAGGTGGACCCCCATCTGGTAACAGGTGGAGAGGCCAACAAGGCCAACAGCACCAGCCCCAACAACTGGCTGCTGGACTGTCTAGAGGTCAGCACAATCACTGAGGGCATGGTGGTCCTCCTCAAGGCCTGAGAGAGTATTTCCAACAATGACAGGAACAGTACAAACAATGTGGGTCTGCTCCTGATCGAAAAGGAAAGGGTAAAGCAAAAGCTTATCAAGCTATCACTAGTGCTGTGGTAGGGGAACCATCATTCCCTTCCCTCTATGATCTGCCTCCTGACCAAATGGAGATGGAGGATGCTGACTTTGATATAGATACCCATCAACAAGAAATGATGGAGGTTGACTTCAATGATTTCGACTCTACAGTCATGCATGCAGGTTGGGGAGGAGAGGATGATGGCATGAATATAGTTGACATGGCTGGACCTTCTTGCCAGTTGTTTCAAGCCTGCCACACATCTTTTTAAGGAAGAGACTCGGGATGTTGCGGATCCAGGTGGGGTCTCTTATGGAAAAATGAAACAGTTGAAGAAGACCAAGAAACAGGTCATCACCATTGGAGGACTTGTGTCGAGTCATGCTATGCTGAGTACTTTTGCCCAAGACCTTCCAGTTTCCATTACTTTGCAGCCTATTAAGTATATATCTCTTTCTGATGTATATGATGACAACATCACAGAATTTGATGTCAATGTTTCTGGTTATTACATGGTAGGAGGAACCTCTAAGACCACTCATTCTTATTGGATGATTGACAGTGGTTGCACTGATCATATCACTCCATATCTAGATGATTTTGTGCACCTTGAAAAATAAACGCACTATGCTTCTGTCACCAATGGCACAGATGTACTTATGTACAGACCAGGGAAGGTTATCATACACCCTGAGGGACTTTCTCCTTTAGTCCTCGAATGAGTTTGGTATGCACTTAAGGCAGCTCACCAATTATTATTGGTCTTCACACTGACTCTTCTTGGGTTCTGGTGTGAGATTACTAATGGGGAAATGTTGATCTGGGACAAACATGGACGTCTGGTAATCTGGGCTGTAGCCTCATTTCCAGACAACAATCTGCACTAATTTCAGTCCACTGATCACTCTGGTCAGATTGCCATGCTTGCAACTTTGTCACCTGGTGATGATTTCTCTTTGTGGCACCAACATATGGGACATTGTTCCAAGAATGCATTGACACATTTGTCAGGCCATGCTTCTGGCTGCCCTGACATTGTTATCCCTCTGTCCACTCCAGTTTGTAAAGGCTGTAGTGAAGGTAAGATGGTTGATCGTCCTTTCAGTCTTTCTGATCATCAGTTGTCTTGGCCCCTTGCCCTTCTTCATTTGGATCTCATGGGTCCTTTTCTGGTCGAGTTGCATTCTCACACTCATTATGTCTTCACTTTGGTTGATGATTTTTCTGGCTTTGCTCTCCTTTCTTTTCTTCAAGAAAAGGCTGGTACCCTTGATGCCTTTCATGCTCAGGTTGCCTGGCTTGAGAATCAGTCTGGTTCTTGTGTCACCTCTGTTTGCTCTGATCGAGGTGGGGAATACATGTCTCTGACTTTTCAGGTGTTCCTTCGCGATCATGGTATCACACACCAGACATCTGTTCCTCATACTCCACAACAGAATGGATGCACAGAGAGATTCAATCGAACTATTATGGAAAAAGCCAAGGCATTACACTTACATGCCTGCCTACCCAGGATCTTCTGGCAAGATGCCCTGGAGACTTCTCTTTACATTTACAACAGGCAGCCCATGCATTGTCACCAATGGAGATCTCCCATAGAGATATACTCTGGGAAGAAGCTAGACATCTCATACTTCCAAGTGTTTGGCTGTTTTGCCTACATCTTCATATCTCCAGAGATGCAAAAGGACAAATTGTCTGCTAAAGCAGAGGAGATGACCTTCATTGGATATGAACCCAACATGAAAGGTTGGCAATTCTGGTCTCAATCCAGACATCAGGTCTTTATCTCTACACATGCCACATTTGATGAAACTCACTTCAGAAGTTGTTCCAGAAGTGATGGAATCAACAGACAGACTGCTATACCAGAAGACACTGCATCCAAACACAACTCTGCATCAACAATGACCAATGACCAGGACAAATGGAATCTGGATCCTCCGTCTGAACATCATATAATGGTTGATGCTCCTATCCTTGGTTGACATGCATCTGGACCAAGAGGTTCACAGGCTACCCCTTCCAATCACTCCCAAAGCCTACCAGCTTGGAGACCACAAGAGTCACGGGAACCTCATTGATCACCTTCACCTTCGTCTTCATCTTCATTATCTTCAGATTTTGGACTCTTCTGTTCATCACCAGAGAGGACACCTCGTTTACCTTCTCCACCACTACAGTCTCCTTCACCACTGAAATTACGAATGAAGAGAGAAAATAGACCAATGAAATGATGGCTGGATGAAGAGAATAATCTATGAGATCAGGATGATATGCCCCAATGGAAACACTATCGTCTTCCTCCTCTTTCAACTCCTTCTTGCTTTACTCCTGCAAATTGACAACCTCCACAACAGGATCATGAACCACTTCCTACCTTCCATGCCTTACCATATTAGAATAGGTGTACTATGGAAGAACATACCACAACCCATCCTCCACTTGTGAAAAGGAGAACTCAACAAGTTCCTAGACCTTGCATACTGCATGACAATGCCTATGGCAAGAGACCACCACTTGAAATTGAGTAAGATATAGATATGGATGTGGATCCAATTCAGGAAGAGTGAATTGAGGATGACTCTACTCATCAAGGAATGTAGTCATCTGATTCTACTCCAAGACAGGAACAAGGAATGCTGTCTACTGATGCTACTCCACATCCTACTAATGATGAAGATATGGGTGATCTTTATAGTTCTCAGTGGATATGATACCACTTACATGCTGCCATCATGGAGAAGTTACCAAAGACATATTGTGATGTACTCTGAATGTCCCCTGATGAGCAACAAGTGTGGAGAACAGTGATGGAAGAAGAATACAAGTCCCTACTTGAATGTAAGGTTTGGACTTTATGTGACTTACCAAAAGGTTGTGAACCCATCAAGGAAAGATGGGTCTATGCAGTTAAAAGTGATGGCCACAAGAAGGCACACTTTGTAGCAAAAGGCTTTACTCAAGTCTTCATTATAGACTATGAGGAGACTTTTTCTCCAGTTACCAGGTTTGAAACTGTTCACTTACTCCTTGTGTTAGCATCGCTAGAGGATAGGGAGATGCATGCTCTTGATGTCAAAATGGCATTTTTATTTGGCAAACTTGAGGAAGACCTCTACTTGGTTCAACCTGAAGGTTTCATAGTAAAAGGTCAAGAGAACAAGGTTTGTCAACTTGGAAAGGCCATCTACAGCTTGAAGCAGGCCGCCTTTCAGTGGAATAAGGCCTTGCACACTTCACTCCTTGAAATGGAATTCAAGAGGACCCTGGCTGATCCAGAAGTATACATCAAATGTGATGGAAAGCATTTGATTATTCTTGTTTTTTATGTTGATGATGGTTTATTTTTAGATAGTGACAAAGCTCTAGTCCTTAACTATAAAAAACACTTCATGAATCATTGGGAATCTCATGATCTAGGTGAGGTTACTGAATATCTAGGGATAAGGATTACCAGAGATCACAAGAAACATTCTCTAAGATTAGATCAAATCTCATATGCCATCAAAATTGTTGAGCACTTTGGTCAAATGAACTGTAAACCAGTTTCTACTCCTCTACCTGCTGGTTATCAACTGAGATCCAATGCTAACACATCATCTCCTGTTCTGAAGCAGAAGTATCAATTGGTTATTGGTTCACTTCTATATATCATGCTCAGAACAAGACTGGATCTCACTTACTCAGTAATCAAAATGTCCCAGTTCTCTGCTAATCCCTCTGAGAAACATTTGCAGAAGGCACTATATATAGTGCACTATCTTGCACATACTATGATGTTGTGCTTGAGATATACTAGAGATGGACCTAACAATGGGTTTATTGTGTATTCTGACACTGACTGGGCTGGAGATATCAAGACCTCTCAATCTATGACCAGTTACTCCATCTTCTTGGCTAATGGAATTGTATCCTGGTTATCGAAATGCCAGAAGAGAGTTTAACTTTCCTCCACTGAAGCCAAATATTGTGGAATAACAGAGTGTGCAAAACAAATCCAATGGATTCATAATCTCTTTGAGGAACTGATGTTCCCACTCCCAACAATTCCCCTGTGCATTGACAACCAGGGAGCTATTTTTCTCACTTTGAACCCTGCTCAAGAAGAAAGAACCAAACATGTTCATATCCCCAAACACTATATACAGAAGGCTATATCTTTACCAAGAATCTGACCAAAGAACCCTTCAAGCATGGATGAAAGTACTTGACGTTATTATCATCATGAGCACTAATGTTTCTAGTGAGGAAGAGTATTGAGATCTGGGTATGCTATTCCATTTTCATTCACATTCCAGACCCAGACTCTAGACTGTCTGATGTATTGGACTATTACACTATCACATTTGACTCATGGCATACATCATAGATAGGAGATCTATTTGCCATTGGTAGATAAGGCTGTTTAGTCATTACAGCTTACACTTTCTTATCTCCTTATTATTGTTATCCTATCTCTTTATAGATAGAGTACATATATAGACAAACAATCTAGTAGTGTATATAAGAGAGCTCAAGTATCTCGCTCTCTAAGCAGGTTAACAAGCTACCTTGCCTCTTACACTTTGAGTATCCTCAGTGCCCACTACTTCACACACTTACTCGCCTACTCCAAGTGTAAGTTCTCTATACTAGCAGCCTACTTCCTCTACTGCTCTCTTCGTCTATATTTGAGTGTTCCCTTGGCTAGCCACCAAGGAGAGAAAGAGACTTGCACATCTCTTTACTTAAGAGCTAGTATGCTTGAGGGAGCATATGTGAGAGTAGAAGTGAGGAGGGAAATCTTCAAGGAGAACAAGACTAGGGTGTCTTGTCGCCTTGGGCCTGGTATTTATACTCTATGGTACATGGCTGTGCTACCAAGGCTATACATGAGCAGATACTGCTACTGGTACATGAGGCAAAGCATTGGAGCAGAAACATATGAAATGGAACAAGGGAACAAGTCTTGGTGAGTCAGTATGAGTCATAGGGGCTATTTTGGGATTATCATGTCCTCGGGGCTATGTGTCACCGATCACTGCCTTGACACATTCCAGGGTGGTTACATCAAGGGTCTGCATAGCCTTGAGCCATGCTTCCTTGATCCAGGCTGCTCTAGACCTCATCTCAAGTCCATGTTTGATAACCCCTTAGCTAAGAGGCAAACAGGGAAGAAATAGAGAAAGAAACTAAATAAGTGTCCATAGAATAGGTAGAAAAATAGGGAGAAATAGGGAAATGTTACACTCTCTAGAAGAGAGGACCATTCAGATGGATGAGAGGAGGACAATAAAGGAGTTACCATTATAACCCAAGATAGAATTCAGATAGTGCAGATTGGAACAGATGACAAAGAAGTTGTTAATTAGATAAAAGGATTAGTACACCATTTAAAAGAAACTGAAGTACAACAGTGGGAAAAACAGTATGAAGTCCATATGGAGCAGGAAGACCTGCTAGTAGACAAGGAAGAATGAATTTTCATACCAAATAATGAAGACCTCCACATGGAAATACTTTGGCTGCATCACGACACTCCTATGGCTGGACACCCCAGAGCAGAAAAGATAATGGAATTGATTAGATGGAGCTACACCTGGCCAGGGCTAGCAACACAAGTCGAAGACTATATTGTCCACTGTGACCTTTGTGCTAGACACAAGGGATCCAATGCCCCACCAGCCAGCAAACTCTTACCCCTACCTATACCAGAAAAGCCATGAAGTGACATATCAGCAGACATTGTCATGGATTTACTGCTGAGTCAAGGATTTGACACCATCCTTGTAGTTGTTGATTGATTCTCTAAGGAAGTTGAATTCATCCCATGTAAGAAAACTGCCACTGCATTGCAAACCACATGACTCTATTTAGACCACATATGGAAGGTGCACAGACTACTGTGAACTATCATCTCAGATCATGGGCTGTAGTTCATATCTCAGGTAATGAAAGATATATGCAGAAAACTAGGAATTACACCCAAGCTCTCCACAGCATTCCACCTGCAAACAAATGGTCAAACAGAACATATTAATCATGACCTCCAACAGTATCTGCACCTCTTCTGTTCTCTCAACAATTGAAATGGAGTAAGTGGCTAGCCATCACCCAATTCTCCTATAATAGCAAGAAACAAGCCTCCACTGGAGTATCCCCATTTAGCCTAACACATATGTATCAGCTATATATGGGCTTTGAATGATGCATGATGAAGGCACCAGCTGCTGAGGAACTCTTGAAGCATATAAAGAAGGTCTGGGAAGTAGCACAGAGCAATCTAGAAAAGGCTCAGTGTTATATGAAAGAACAAGCAGATCAATAAAGATCAGAGACACTATCATATAAGGAAGGAGATTTAGTTTGGCTCTCCACAGATAATCTCCAGTTAACCTGCACATCAAAGAAACTCACAGAATGGTGGTTAGGTCCATACAGCATAACCAAATTAATTGGACCAAACACAGTAGAGCTGTGACTGCCAAAGTCCATGAGGATCCACCCAGTAGTCAACACTTCTTGTGTGAAGCCATACAAAGAATGACTACCCAGACAACCAGTTCAGGAACCTGGTCTAGTACTGGTCACAGAAGAACAGGAGAATGAATGGGAGGTGGAGAAAATAGTGGATAGCAGATGGTATAGAAACCACCTCCAATTCCTAGTGTATTGGAAAAGCTACCTGGACAAAGAACAGACTTGGGAACCAGAATTCCATCTCTCTCATGCAAAGCAGGCTATTGTGGACTTCTATGCTGATTTGCCTAACACCCTGCGCTGCCTACAACTAGCCATCCCTGACTTCTTTAATTTGTTCAAGAACTGTGGATTGCCTATACTGGGAAAACTGTTGCATCTTCTGCCATTTGATCAGCTTGATCATCCATGATGATCATCCAGGGGTGCACCTGGGTTACCAATGCTCTTATTATTGATTGAGCCTTGCTCTCACAATGGACCACCTCCATGCAACAATCACCCATGTTCTTGACTATGCCCTGCTACTTTGTGACCACCTTTCCTGTATTCATTTCCAATCTTCTATTTATATATTAACACTGGAGCCAATCAGTGACTGGGAGAATGACAACCCCACTGCTGAGTGGACCAATGAGTGGGACAGCACTCACCCTCTTGGACCCCATGCTGAATGGTGGATATTCCTATGGGATAATGGCTTGGATAGTCACAGTATCTACAACACAGTGTTCATATAAGGAGACAAGGACTCCAAAGAGGACACTATCCCAGAGCTTGAACCAGATCCAGAAGATCTAGGCTGGACAGACCAGAACTGGAGAGGCCCCTAGGAAATAGTACAGGAGCCCATGCACCTATGGCTTCCCAGGGCCATGCCAGAACCAGAGCATGATGTTGCCATACCCATACCAGACCCTCTTCCCTCTGTCAGGCCCAATGCCTACATCTTGAAATGACCAACTCACTTAAGAGCTAGTATGCCTGAGGGGGGGCATATGCGAAGACAGAAGTGAGGAGGGAAAACTCCAAGGAGAACAAGACTGGGGTGTCTTGTTGCCTTGGGCCTGGTATTTATACTCTATGGTACATGGCTATGCTACTGAGGCTATACATGAGCAGATACTGCTACTGGTACATGAGGCAAAGCATCAGAGCAGAGACATATGGAATGGGACAAGGGAACAAGTCTTGGTGAGTCAATATGAGTCATAGGGGCTATTTCAGGATTGACATGCCCTTGGGGCTATGTGCCACTGATCACTGCCTTGACATGTTCCAGGGTGGTGACAACAAGGATCTGCATAGCCTTGGACCATGCTTCCTTGGTCCAGGCTGCTCTAGGCCTCATCTTGAGTCCATGTCTGCTAACCTCTTAGCTAAGAGGTGAATAGGAAAGAAATAGAGAAAGAAACTAAATAAGTGTCCATAGAATAGGTAGAAAAATAGGAAAAAATAGGAAAACATTACACTACCCCCTCTCTAAGAGCTGGCATCCTGACAGCTAATCTTTGTGTGGTGCTTCACCTTCTGGAAGCTCCTCTGGCCATTGCAAGTGTGCTAAGTAGTAAGTGAAGTAGCTGTGCTGCTTACTTGGCATATCCATGTGAGGTGGCCATTGCGACACCTGTGGATGGTACTGAGAGGAGGGGCTGATGTCTGGCCAGTTATAGGGTGCTGGATACACATAGTAGTTGGGCTGAACCAGTGGCAGAGGGTCAGGAATCAGAACTGCATGGTCGACCTTGGGCTCCAGCATTGCTCCAGGGAGCCAGAGATGCATGGGCTCCTGTACAATCTCCTATGGACCTCTTCAGTTATCTGGTGTCCATCCCAGGTCTTCCAGGTCCAGTTCCAGTGACAGGATTGTGTCCCCTTCTGAGTCATGATCTTCCCACACTGACACTGTGTTGTGGATGCTATGGCCATCTGAGCCATTATTCCATATAAACTGCCATCTTTCAGCATGGTTTCCTAGGGGATGAGTGTTGTCCCACTCATTATCCCAAACAGCATCAGGATTATCATTCTCCCAGCTTCCGATTGGTTCTGGTGTTTCAACATAAATAGGTGAATGAAAATGAAGGTGGCAGGTGCAGTTGATGTAGCATGTGATCAGGTCTAGAAGGCAGGTCATCATGTTGCGAGGGAGGATGTCTATTGCAAGAGTGAGGCTCAATCAGCAATAAGAGCATTGGTAATCCAGGTGCACCCTTGGGTTAATCCATCATGGATGGTTGAGCCAATCAAATGGCAACTGATGCTGCAGCTTCTCAGGTATAGGTGATCCACCACACTTAAACATATCGAAGAAGTCAGGGATGGTGATGCACAAGCAGTGCAGAGCATTCAGTGATGTGGTGTAGAAGTCTGCAATAGCCTGCTTTGTGTGTGAGAGATGGGATTCTGGCTCCCAAGTACATTCCTTATCTGGATAACCTTTCCAATGCACCAGGAATTGGAGCTGCCTACAATACCATCTGCTATCCATGACCTTTTCTACTTCCCATTCATTCTCTCTCTCTTCTATGATATGCATGGGGCTGGGTTCATGTACTGGTTGTCTGGGTAGTCTTTCTTTATATGGCTTTATATGAGAGATTGTCAAGTCCGGTCCTCCGGGCTCAAGTCTGGCGGAGGGGAACGAAAGGGACGGAAGTGTCGACTAGGGTCGACCGGAGGTACGGAGATGGAGATACAGAGATACGGAGGGGTGAGGACGTTGGCACAGGACGTATGTGTCGCGCTCTTGTCAAGTCCCTGGTCCTCGTATTTAGAATAGAGAGAGAGAGTAGGAGCAGAGACCTAGTCAGACTCAAGCTAGGAGGTGACTTATTTGATATTCAAACTAAAGTACAACGGAGAAACTACAGGAGTTTATATACTAATGTCCGGTGACAACTCCGGACCGGGAACTACTAGGGTCGAAAGTTAAGCGAGGGCTATGTACACAGAGATGAATAAGTCAGAGGGTGGAGAGTATCGGAATACCGACTAAGCTGACTAAAGGTGTAATACAGACTTACGAAGTTGAACTAGAACAAAAGGAGAGAATAT
>JBBPKX010000673.1:0-13087 GCA_038089435.1 Boletus austroedulis | reverse complement strand
CTTTACAAGATAATTGTTAAGTCTGAATCCTCTGGACTCATGTCCAGCAGAGATCTAAGGGGCATAGAATGAAAGTTGATGGAGGTGTCAACCAAGGTTGACCAGAGATTCAGTATATGGAGGTATGAAGATTGGAGAGATGGAGAGTGTAACGTTTCTCTATTTTTCTATCTATTTTCTGATACTTAATGGACACTTATTTAGTTTTCTTTCTATTTTCCTTCTTGTTCGCCTCTTAGCTAAGGGGTTAGCAGACATGGACTCGAAGACAGATTGAGGTCAGTCCAGACCAAGGCCACATGGCTCAAGGCTATGCGAACCCTTGACATCATGACCCCAGAACATTGTAGGGCATTGTTCAGCTGTGCATAATGCCGACACATGCTCATCCCAAAATAGCCCCTATGACTTGGACTGACTCGACTCGACTTGTCCACATATCCTAATGTGTCTGTCTCTGCCCTGATGCTTGGCCTCATGTACCAGTAGCATTAATACCTATGTATAGCCTCGCTAGCATGGACCAGACACAGCCTTGTACAGTAGAGTATAAATACCAGGCTCGAAGTG
The DNA here is from genome assembly GCA_038089435.1 of Boletus austroedulis. Taxonomy (NCBI): domain Eukaryota; kingdom Fungi; phylum Basidiomycota; class Agaricomycetes; order Boletales; family Boletaceae; genus Boletus; species Boletus austroedulis. The sequence goes on along the minus strand of JBBPKX010000673.1, from coordinate 12,517 downwards.
GACAAGACCCCCAGTCTTGTTCTCTTTGATATTTCCCTCTCTCACCTAACGACCCGAATGCCCCCCTCAAAAGTGTCCAGCTCTTAAGTGAGTTAGGTTGTTTCATTAGAACAAGACTGACATTACCTGCCGGATTAGCTACCCGCTGGAAGAACTACAAGTTGACTAAAGGAATTTGAATTCACCAGTAGGCCACTCCCCATAGTCCATCTGGAGTACTGAACACCTCTCCAGTATTGTACTACTGCATTGAAGATCTCCTTGAATACTCGCTCACCAGAACAAGAGGTTTCCTGGATCCTGTTGCCAGAGCCAGACCATCAACAGTCACCCTTGAGGACCTGGTCTCTGATTGGCCAGTAGAGTTAAAAGTAGAAGACAAAGAGGACCTACAGGTAAAGTAATGGCATTCCACCTTATCCATAGGGGAATCGCATCAGGAGCTCACGAAGCCCACCACAGTTACTCTATCTGGAATTGGAAGTGGAACAACTGGAAGTAGAGGAAAGGAGATCGGAAGAGTTGGAAGAGCTATCCAACTATTGTACTAGTTTAGACAAAGGGCTTAGGACAGCTAGAGACCGGAGCACCCTCAGACCAGACGACGTGCCATCCACTCTAGTAGAGACCAAGGCAGACCTCCAAGGGGACATCGTAATCCCCTTTGAGCACAAAGTCAGAACACCACTGTACCACCCCTCTACCTCAGATTGCCCAGCCCTGCTCTTAGCGGAATCCATAGATTGGACCTGGGTTACAAGCGATCAATGTTGTGGATTGACAACTGAGGCAAGCAGATATAGACGTGCGACTTGGGAGAGATTACAGAGGGAGATCAATGATCTTATTCAGGAGGGGATATACCTTGCTCAGGAGAGAGACAGGAATGCCACCAGAGCCACAGAACTCAGAGAATGAGTACAGGCAGCACGTGCAGACATCGCAGAGAGAATTCGGATTCGACAGAGAACTCCTACTCCCAGCTCTCCTCATCCTCCTCCTTACCCCCATTGGTTTCACCCTCACAAGCCTATTGCTTGTGACATCATTACTCCTCTCCAACCCTGCTCAACACTTTGGCGCCCTCATCGTTACCTTCCATATTAGGCTACTGTATATTGAATACAAAATTGTGGAAGCAGAGCCAATCCTGATCAGACTGATAATCGAAGAGCGCATAATTGAAGAAGCGCCTCTGCATATCATCAAAGCAGAACAGGAATGCCAAGACCAGATTGAAAGAAGAGAGAACGAAGAAAGTTCAGACTCCAAAACTCTTGCATATCAGGAGAGCTACCCACGCTTAGTGCCAAGGGATGAACAAATCAAGTCTACCCCTCGATACACTATAGGACAGAGTTCCACAGAAAGAAGATGCACATTCAGGCATCGATACCTCATCGCTAGAGAATGAACCCTAACTGCCAGGGCAGCTAGACAAAGAACAGTGAAAGCAGCAGAACAAGTTATTACACATCTCAGGGAGCTTGACGACCAGATCTCAGATCAGATCCCATACAGGCCAAGACCCCCCATTGCCACACCATGCTTCCCTATAGACACTGATGAGTCATCCCTTTGATAGGCAGGCATTCATTGCCAACCTACAAGCAATCCAGATTAATGCTACATTAGCTAATGACCTCCTTAATCTATTCGACCATCTTATGGAATGGCATGACGATGCACAAGCAGCACTCAACTTGAGCAATACCACTACTCAGAGGCAAGCAGCTATGATAGCTGCTTTAGAGAATTAGATAAACCAAGCTACTACTCAAATCACCACCCTGCAGGCGTTATCAGCAGCAAATCCCACCACAGCCCCAAAGCTTAGTAAAGCCTTTGTGGACCCCAGATCCTATAACGGATTGAGATCAAAGTTTGAGGAATGGTGGACAAAAATCCAATTGTGGTTACATGAAAATGCCACAGTGTTTCCGCCAGCTAGCCAGAAGGCCGTGATTGCGGTCCTATCACGCTTAGAAGGACAAAAGGCTGGAGGCTTTGCCCAGATGAAGTTAGATCTCATCTCATCAGGAGGGGCCTATCCTTGGGCTACCCTTGTAATGGAGATCGAAGCCCTCTTTAGATCAGTGAATCAACAGGAATGGACTAGAGCAAAGCTGCAAGCTCTTAAACAAGGAAAGATGCTGATAGATGACTGGATCATCAAGTTCATGGAATATGAACCCCAGACAGGAATAGATACATCACATCTTATCTCCATTATTGAAAAGAACGTGGATCAAAAGATCATTAACCGGATCCTTATGGAAGAACCCAGACCGGCAACAGTACCAGACTATCTGGAGAAATGCTGAGTCATTGGAACTAGAAGGCAACTCCTATCCTTCATCCATAACGGGACCACCGCTAGATGGAACCCCTACATCATGGATGTAGACAGAATGGAGATGGAATTGGAGGGAGCTGAACCCGATGAAGAGGAACAGGAAGCAGCCATGATCCGTAAAGGAAAAGCCCATGTAGAAAAGAAGTTTAAGAAGATGCAAGCACAGATCTCCACATGCTTTAATTGTGGAAAGCCTGGACACTTCACTAAAGAATGCTGGCAATCATCCACAAAATGCCCTAATTGTTCCTGGATGAAAGGGGAACATAAACCAAATTGCATCAGAACCAAAGTTTGCTCCACCAGATCAATGAACGTAGAAGGAGCAACTACGTGGGATGATGAAGAGGACATTCCTCACACATGCAAAGGAATGACGATGGAGCAAGTAAGAGCTCTATTTCAATCAATGCCCTCAAGCTCAGGAAAAGCTTGAGCAGTTTGGAAGGACTTAGTGACCATGCTGCAGAACGAAGCTCAGATGCTCACGCTATGACCCTAATTTCGGATGGATACGAATCTATGCCCACTATTATTCAAGAAAAGCCTTGCGGCATAAAACCCACAGACATCGATATGTGCCATCTAGCTACTCTCACCGCAGAAATCAGAGAAGGTGAAGAACCTAGAATGAAAAGAGAGATTGAGTTACCAATCACCATATATACTGAAAACGGCAAAGAAGCCTCAGTATGCGCCTTACTAGATTCAGGATCTCATGTGACATTCTTGGATCAGAAATGGGCTGAAGAAAACGAGATACCACTAAAGCCACTACCAAGATCCATAATCTTGTATAACGTGGATGGAACAAGGAATAGCGCAGGAACGCTAAAGTATTACACCCACATCATAATGGAATACAATGGACATCGAGAGGAAATGAAGGCTGAGATAGCCAACCTTGGAAAGAATAAAGTAATCCTCAGCTTCACATGGCTAAAGCATCATAATCCAGAAATTGACTGGGAAAAGCAAACGGTTCAGATGATGAGATGCCCAACCGAATGCAAAAACCCTTTCCTACATCATGTAAACCAAATAGAGCAAAAAGAAGCTCAAGTCCTAGCAGAAATGTGAAAAGGACAGCAAGTAGACAAGAAACTTGCAGAGCTAATGGATAAGAATAAGTCACCAGAGGAACTAGTGCCGAAAGAATATCACAAGTACCTCCACATGTTTTTGAAAAAGGAATCTGAAAGGATGCTGACTTGAAAGCCATGGAATCATGCAATCAAACTAAAGCCAGACTTTGTGCTGAAGAAAAGAAGATTGATACCCCTTGATCCCATGCAACAGAAAGAGGTTAGCGATTTCATAGATGACCAACTGGCCAAAGGGTATATTCGACCCTCTAAATCACCTTAAACCTCACCCATGTTCTTTGTACCAAAGAAAGATGGAAGAAAATGCATGGTGCAGGACTATCACTATCTAAATGAATTCACCATATGGAACAACTACCCATTGTCCCTTATATCCCAGCTTGTCGATAAATTAAGCAGAGCCAAGCTCTTTACAAAGATGGATCTTCGTTGGGGATATAATAATATTCGAATCAAGGAAGGAGATGAATGGAAGGCCGCATTCGTTTGTCACAGAGGTTCTTTTGAACCCCTGGTAATGTATTTTGGACTATGCAATTCGCCAGCGACATTCCAAACAATGATGAATGAGCTATTCGCTGACATGGATGATGTATGCATTGTCTACATCAATGACATCATGATCTTTATGAAAACCGATAACCAAAAGGAGCACAATCGGATCATACTCAAAGTGCTTGTGCAACTCACAGAAAATGATCTATTTATAAAACCAGAAAAATGCTACTTCCGACTTAAAGAAGTAGAATTCCTCAGGATGATCATGACCTCAGATGGAATTCAGATGGCTGATGAAAAGGTGAAAGCCATTAGAGAATGGCCAATGCCCATGAAAGTAAAGAATGTCCAAAGTTTCCTCAGACTAGCCAACTTCTACCAAAGGTTCATAGATGGATATGTGCAAGTTGTGTGCCCACTCAACGATCTTACGAAAAAGGACATTACCTTTGAATGGACGGAGCACCAACAAAAGGCCTTCAATGATCTAAAAGAGAAATTCACTACCGCTCCAATCCTCACATACCCAGATATAGACAAGCACTTCCACTTAGAAATGGATGCATCGGATTTCGCAACCAGAGCAGTACTATCTATAGAAAAAGACAGAAAATGGCACCCAGTTGCCTATTCCTTGCACTCCATGATGCCTAAAGAATAAAACTACCCAATTGCTGATAAAGAGATGCTTTCAGTAATCCAAAGCCTCGAGCAATGGCATCACTATCTGGAAGGAGTGCAATATGAATTTGAAATCTGGAATGATCACACGAACCTTCAATGGTTCATGAAAAGACAAGATCTTAATCATAGACAAGCAAGATGGGCGCAGTACCTATCCTGCTTCTGTTTCAAATGGACCCATAAAGCTGGAACTCAAATGGGAAAGCCGGATGCACTCTCTAGAAGGGAGGATCACTCGGATGGAAAAGACAATGATAATAAAGGAGTAACTGTCATACCGCCAGAAAAGATTCGAACTGTTCAGATATGAACAGATGATGAAGAAATAACCAAACAGATCAGAGATCTCATTCATAAATTAAAAGAAACCAAAGTACAAAACCTAGAAAAGTGATATGAAGTCCATATGGAGCAAGAAGATTTGCTAGTGGACAAAAACGGAAAGATTTTCATGCCAGAAGATGAAGACCTCCAAATGGAGATACTACACCTTCATCACGACACTTCCATAGCCGGACACCCTGGAATAGAGAAAATCCTAGAGTTAATACGAAGGAGCTACACCTGGCCCAGATTGCCAACAAAAGTCAAAGACTATGTTGCCAGATGTGATCTGTGTGCTAGACACAAAGGAGCAAACATCCCACCAGCAGGAAAGCTCTTACCATTATCAATACCTGAAAAACCATGGAATGACATAACCGCCGACTTCATTATGGATTTGCTGACAAGCCAAGGGCTTGACACCATCCTAGTAGTCGTTGACTGATTCTCAAAGGAAGTAGAGTTCATTCCGTGTAAGAAAACCACCACTGTGTTGCAGACCGCCCATCTCTACCTGGACTACATTTGGAAAATGCATGGACTACCATGCTGTGGGAAACCACAGTTCCCTATGGTTGTAACCAGTCGTCCAGGTCACTTTCCAGTCGTCAATAGTCGTCCTCAACCATCATACAAGCAGTCCATCATGTCCTGTGTCCATCTGGTCAAGATCCATCTCTATCTGTACATATCCGTGTTTATATCTGTACATATCCGTGTTTATATCTGATTATCCGTGTTATCCGTCTGTAGTTGGACTCACTGGACAGCGTTTTTACCTTGTGGTCAGTGTTTGTTCATCTCATTTAACCTTTTATGAGTTTGTTTGACGTCAGGGAACTCAGAAAAAGACATAGAGATTGAGATTTATCTTGTTGTTGCCTTATTTCTGTTTTAGCTACATTGTGGCGTTAGGATCTGCATTGTAGAAGTCCTGGGAATGCCCGGACTATAAAATCTTGTGTAGGGATCTTGAATCTGATCTTGTGCTTGTCCACCTCAATCACCCTCATCTTGAGTCTTTCGCCACCTTGTCATCATCGTTTCCTTCATCACTTTCATATCCAGTCCTCATCCTAGACTGGATAATCTGCATTCAAACTGGATTCCTTCCAGACTCCTCAATTCGTACACCTGGCATAGTTGAGCTACCCCTTCTCACCTCATTTGACCTGTGTGAACCCCTTGGGACGAGCTTTACACTTGCTTCTGCCTTCTACCCACTTTTTCCTACTTGACCTCCTGGTCAAGTGCAACCTCATTTCTATTTCTTCAATGCACTATCATGTCGGACCACAGACCGCAGTTCGCATCACAGGTGATGAAAGATCTGTGCCAGAGATTGGGAATCCAACCCAAACTCTCCACCACATTTCATCCACAGACAGATGGACAGACGGAATGGATTAATTGGGATCTACAACAGTATCTCTGACTCTTCTGTTTCTCACAGCAGTCCAAATGGACCAAATGGCTCACCATCGCCCAGTTCTTGTATAACAGTAAAATCCAAGCCTTCACAGGGACATTGCCCTTCAGTATCACACATACCTATCAGCCACGAATGGGCTTTGAACGGTGCACTGTCAAGGCACCAGCAGCTGAAGAACTCTTGGAGCATATAAAGAAAGTATGGAATCAGACCCAGGAGAATCTGGCAAAGGCCCAGCATCACATGAAAGAGCAGGCCAATCGTCACCAATCCACCGCACCACCATACCAGATCAGAGATCAGGTTTGGTTGTCCACAGAAAATCTGAAATTAACTAGAGCATCAAAGAAGCTCACAGAACGATGGGTAGGACCCTATAGCATCATCCACCTAGCCGGACTGAATGCAGTTGAGCTGCACCTGCCCAGATCCATGAGAATCCACCCAATGGTAAATATCTCCCAGATCAAACCTTATAAAGAATGGTTGCCCAGACAGCTGGTAACTGAACCTGGACTGGTGCTAGTCACCGAAGAAAGAGAAAACGAATGGGAAGTTGAGAAAATAGTGGATAGCAGATGGGTTTGTAATCGACTCCAATTCCTGATGCATTGGAAAGGCTACCCAGAGGAAGAGCATACATGGGAACCAGAATCCAACCTCACTCATGCAAAGCAGGCCATTGCAGACTTCTATTGGAACTTGCCTAGCATACCATGAAAGCTGCACATCACAGTTCCTGACTTCTTTAATTTATTTAAGCATTGCAGATCACCTATTCCAGAAAAGCCACTGCATCAGCTTCGGTTTGATCAACTTGATCATCCATAGGCTTCTGCCCCAGGGGTGCGCCTGGGTTACCAATGCTCTTATTGTTGATCGAGCCTTGCTCTCACAATGGACCACATCCGCCGCCACGTCATGCACATCCCACGCACCTTCTGCTGCCTCACCAATATTCACATCCACTCCCTCATCTACATTATGCCACCTTCCCCTACCATGCCTACCGCACCTATCGAAAATGCCGAAAATGTAGTAAACAAAGAAGCCATGGAGGACCCCACTGCAGTTTGGGATAATGAATGGGATCCGTCACACCCTCTCAGAAACCATGCAGAACGTTGGGTGTTCTTATGGGATAACGGCTCGGATAGCCACAGCATCCCAAATACTGTGTTGGTTTGGAGGGATGAACTCAATGAAGACGGGGACTCCTACCTGGAATTGGAAAGTATTCTGGACCCGAATGACCTGAAGTGGACACCAGAGAATTGGCCCAGCCCATGGGAATTGGCCAGCAAGCCTATGCATCTCTGGCTCCCCAGAGGAATGCCCAAGCCTGAACAGGATGTCGCTGTCCCCATTCTGGATCCACTGCCCCCCATGCATCCCAATGCCTACCTCTGGCCCATGCCTTACCATTGGCTGGACATTGGCCCCTCGACCCAGTACTGTCCGCAGGTCACACAATGGCCTCTGCACATGAATATGCCTGCTGAGCAGCGCAGGTATTTCGCGTGGTACTTGACTCACTTGGAATGGCTGCAGGAGCCACTGGAAGGTGAAATGGATGAGTAGCTGTCAGGATGCCAGCTCTTAGGGAGGGGGTAGTGTAATGTTTCTCTATTTTTCTATCTATTTTCCGATACTTAACAGACACTTATTTAGTTTCCTTTCTATTTTCTTTCTTATTCACCTCTTAGCTAAGGGGTTAGCAGACATGGACTCGAGGACGGATTGAGGTCAGTCCAGACCAAGGCCACATGGCTCAAGGCTATGCGAACCCTTGACGTCATGACCCCGGAATATTGTAGGGCACTGTTCAGCTGTACATAATGCTGACACATGCTCATCCCAAAATAGCCCCTATGACTCGGACTGACTCAACTCAACTTGTTCACATATCCTAACACGTCTGTCTCTGCCCTGATGCTTGGCCTTATGTACCAGTAGCATTAATACCTATGTATAGCCTCGCTAGCACAGACCAGACACAGCCTTGTACAGTAGAGTATAAATACCAGGCTCAAAGCAGACAAGACCCCCAGTCTTGTTCTCTTTGATATTTCCCTCTCTCACCTAACAACCTGAATGCCCTCTTCAAAAGCGTCCAGCTCTTAAGTGAGTTAGGTTGTTTCAGAGAGATGAGAATGTTGATATAGAATGTATGTGTCATGCCCTTGTCAAGTTCTAAGTCCTTACATTTTCAGAGTAGAGAAGAGAGATAGTCAAGATCAAACTCAAACTGAAAGGAGACTATGATATTCAAACTAAGAATACAATGAGGAAGTACAGGAGTTTGTAGGGAAGAGCACTAAGTGAAGACAATATACACAGGAATGTCATACCAGAAAACAAAGAGCATAAGAAACTGATGAAGGTTTTACAGGTAAAAAAAACCAAAACTTATAAAAGTGAACTTGGAATTAAAAAAAAACAAGAAAAGAATATAAAAAGTTCCATCTAAAGTTCCAACTCTGAAGATGTCCAAAACTCTAACACCAATGCAACATCCAGAGGACCAAAGTGGATCCAAGTTAAATTTCACAAAAAATAGTGATATGACTATTGAGATCTGTGAAATGACCTAACTCACTTAAGAGCTGGATGCTTGAGATGGGCGTTCGAGCGGGTAAGTGTGAGAGGGAAATATTGAAGGAGAACAAGACTGAGGGTCTTGTCTCGCTTCGAGCCTGGTATTTATACTTTACTGTACAAGGCTGTGTCTGGTCCGTGCTAATGAGGCTATACTACAATATTAACACTATTGGTACATGAGGCAAAGCATTGGGGCAGAGGTGCACTAACTAGGGCACGGGGACGAGTCGATTGGAGTCGGCTTGAGTCAGTCCGAGTCATAGGGGCTATTTATGGATAGGTATGTGCTGGCAGTGCATAGCCATGCCTAGCCTCCATGACATGTTCCAGGGTGATGACATCAAGGATTTGCCTAGCCTTGAGCCATGCTGCCTTGGTCTGGACTGCCCTGGATCCATTGTTGAGTGCGAGCCTGCTAACCCCTTAGCTAAGAGGCGAGCATGAAAGAAAATAGAGAAAGAAACTAAATAAACGTCCGTTAAGTATTGGAAAATAGCTAGGAAACTGAGGAAACGTTACACTACCCCCTCCCTATAAGCTGACATCCTGACAGCTACCCAATTATTCACCCTCTGGGGGCTTGTCCGGCCACATAAGATGTGCCAGGAACCATGCGAAGTATCCACACTGTTCCTGTGGCATGTTCATGTGGGGTGGCCGCTGGGTGATCTGGGGATGATATTGCCCAGATGGGCTGATGTCTGGCCAATGGTAAGGGGCTGGCCACAGCATGTAGTTGGGACAGATCGGGGGAAGCGGATCTGGGATGGGAATGGCTTCCGTGACCTCCAGGACCAGCATCGCACCTGGTAGCCACATGTGCCACAGTTCGCTGGCCAACTCCCAGGGGCCCGGCCAATTCTCTGGCGTCCACTCTGGGTCAGCGGGATTGGGGGTTGCGACGAGGTCCGGCATAGATTGGTAGTCATCATCATTGTCACCCCACACGGACGCAGTATTGGGGATGCTGTGGGAGTCGCTAGCGTTGTCCCACACAAACACCCAATGTTCCGCATGGTTCCCAAGTGGGTGCTCTGGATCCCACTTGTTATCCCAAGTGGCGGAAGGATCCTCCTCGACGTTTTCGGGGTTGTCAGTGATAGGTGGAGATGAGATATAAATAAGGGAGCAGAAATGGAGGCAGGCGAGACGCGCATGGAGCGCAGCAAGGCGAGCGTGGATGCTGTTGTGGATGTGGTCCATTGTGAGAGCAAGGCTCGATCAGCAATAAGAGCATTGGTAACCCAGGCGCACCCCTGGGGCAATCTGTTACGGGTGATTGAGGCGATCAAACGGCAGCAGATGTGTAGGCTTTTCTGGAATAGGGGATCCGCAATGCTTAAATAAATTAAAGAAGTCTGGTACTGCAATGCAGAGTTTTTGTGGCACGCTAGGTGTGCGGCTATAGAAGTCCGCGATTGCCTGCTTCGCGTGTTCGAGATTTGCTTCCGGCTCCCAAGTTCATTCCTCTTCTGGATAACCCTTCCAATGCACCAGGAATTGGAGGCGGTTTCTGACCCATCTACTATCCACCACTTTCTCGACTTCCCATTCATTCTCCCATTCTTCGGTCACTAGTACTGGTCCGGGTTCGGTTACTGGTTGCCCGGGTAGTCATTCCTTATAGGGTTTAATGCGGGATACGTTGACCGTAGGGTGGATTCTCATTGATCGGGGAAGGCACAGTTCCACTGCGTTGGGTCTGGCTAAGCGGACTATGGTATAAGGCCTGATCCAACATTCCGTGAGCTTCTTCGATGCTCTGGTCAGCTTTAAGTTTTCTGTGGCTAATCAAACCTGATCTCCAATCTGGTATGGTGGGGTATCCAATCGATGATGATCTGCCTGCTCCTTCATATGGCATTGAGCCTTTGCTAGATTCTCCTGGGTTCGTTCCCATACTTTCTTTATATGGTCTGATAATTCTTCAGCTGCAGGTGCCTTCGTTATGCACCATTCAAAACCCATTCGAGGTTGGTAGGTATGCATGATACTGAAGGGCGACGTTCCTGTTGATGCTTGACTCTTACTATTATATGAGAATTGTGCAATGGCTAGCCATTCCATCCATTTCGACTGCTGTGAGAAGCAGAAGAGTCGAAGGAATTGCTGCAGGTCCCGATTGATTCGTTCCGTCTGTCCATCCGTCTGGGGGTGGAAGGCGGTAGATAATTTTGGCTTTATTCCTAATCTCTGGCACAAGTCCGTCATCACCTGTGATGTGAACTGTAGCCCACGATCCAACGTTATGGTCCTGGGTAAGCCGTGCGCTTTCCAGATGTGATCTAGATAGAGGCAGGCGGTTTGTAGTGCCGTGGTGGTTTTCTTGCACGGGATGAATTCTACTTCTTTAGAGAACCGGTCTACGACTACCAAGATGGTGTCTAGCCCTTGGCTTGTTGGCAGATCTGTTATGAAGTCAGTGGAGATGTCTTCCCATGGTTTTTCTGGTATAGGAAGTGGTAATAGCTTTCCGGCTGGTGGGGCGTTAGCTCCTTTATGTCGTGCACATAGGTCACATCTAGCAACGTAGTCTTTTATTTTCGTCATCATTCCCGGCCATGTGTAGCTGCAACGTATTAACTCTATCGTCTTCTCTCCTCCTGGGTGTCCGGCTATGGGTGTGTCGTGGTGTAGGTGTAATATTTCCATTTGGAGTTCCTTGTCATCCAGCACAAAGATCTTCCCACTTTTGTCCACTAGCAAGTCTTCTTGCTCCATATGGACTTCATATTGCTTTTCTAAGTTTCGCACTTCGGTTTCTTTTAATCTATGTATGAGATTCTTGATCCGTTGGACTATTTCATCGTCATCCGTCCTTAGCTGTACTGTGCGGATCTTTTCTTGAGGGATTACGGTTACTCCTTTATTGTCTTCCTCCTTTCCATCTGAGTGGTCCTCCCTTCTAGAGAGGGCATCGGGCTTTCCCATTTGAGCTCCCGATTTATGCACCCATTTAAAGCGGAAGCGGGACAGGTACTGGGCCCATCTAGCCTGTCTCCTATTGAGATCCTGCCTCTTCATGAACCATTGAAGGTTCGTGTGGTCATTCCAAATCTCGAATTCTTCTCATGCTCCTTCTAGATAATGACGCCATTGCTCTAGGCTTCGTATGACTGAGAGCATCTCTTTATCTGCGATAGGGTAGTTTCATTCTTCTGGCGTCATAGAGTGCAAGGAATAGGCGATGGGATGCCACTTTCCTTCCTTTTCTATAGATAGCACTGCTCCAGTTGCGAAATCCAATGCGTCCATCTCTAGGCAGAACTGCTTATCTATATTGGGATACGCGAGGATAGGGGCGGTGGTGAATTTTTCTTTTAGATCATCGAAGGCCTTCTGCTGGCGCTCTGTCCAATTGAACGTGATGTCCTTCTTCGTCAGGTCATTAAGTGGCCGTGCGACTTGCACATATCCTTCTATGAACCTTTGGTAGAAGTTGGCTAGTCCAAGGAAGCTTCGTACATTCTTTACTTTAGTAGGGGTTGGCCATTCCTTGATGGCTTTCACCTTTTC
>JBBPKX010000668.1:0-13164 GCA_038089435.1 Boletus austroedulis | reverse complement strand
CCCTTTCTGCCTCATGTACCAATAGCTATAGTAGCTCAGGATAGCCTCAGTAGCATGGACCAAGCACTGCCTTGTAGTGTAGAGTATATAAAGGCCTGTCAGTAGTACAGTCCCCATCTTAATTCACCTGTATTTTCCCTACCTTTCTCCCAGCCCCTCAGCTCCTTTCTCAGTCACTTGAAGCATACCTCCTCCAAGTCCTTTAACTAGGGAACCCCCAGAAGTATAGAACAGCCTAAGGAAGCCAGGTTGTCACACCTTTCCTGCAGCAGATGGATGTCATGCTGCAGGTAAGAGACCCGAACTCCAATCGGGTTGTGATTCTGATTAGGATCACTTCTGTTGAGGCTGGTACCCCCAATAAGTTAAATTTAGCTTGTTTCTTTCTTTATTCTATGGATGAAACCCTTTTTTTAGCATATTCTGGTACCAGATGGGCATTTCCCTCTGAGACTTATGATACAATGCTGAATGCTTTAGTCCATTTTCAGGGATATGAGGTTTTATGGTGAGATTTCTTTCCTCCCATTTTTATGTGTGAACTCCCTCATACTTTTGATCTGGACTTGTGCCCACATAGTCTCCTTGTGAACTCATTATTTCCTAACTGGGAGTATCCTTCTAACCTTTGGTTCAATCCTCATAGAACCTGGAATCCACCTGCTCCCTTGCAATGATTCTGGAATCACCAGTTTGATGCTGAGCAACAAACTCATTGGCAAGAGGATGCCGCTACCCACCATTTGGTGAGACTGCAACAGTGGTATCTAGCTGCTGAGCATAACGCTGAATAGCAGGTCTACCTGGATGCTCTAATGGGCCATCTAGAACACCCTAGACCCAGGAGACAAGCAGTGATTCAAGGAGAGAATCGAAGAAGAAGGAGAAGCCATATGTATTAATACAATGGTCTTTCTATCTATAAGGGTGATTGGCTTGATTATTAAGTTGGAGGTCTTGACCAAAGAAGGAGGTATGCCTTAGCTTGTGAAAAGTTGACTGACAAAATTTGTATTTAGATATGGCAACTACTGTTCCCAAAGCCTCTGAGTACAAGATTGAGGGGTCTATCCTTAGCTGGATCCCCATCTTGGAAGGGCCTGAAAATTACCCTATCTGGTCTGTTAGGGTTCACTCCATTATCACCTCTATTGGAGCAGGACCTTATATAGATGGCACCTGGGCTATCACCCAAGGTATCTCCAACAATGATGATTGGAAGAGCGCAGACCAGAAAATACTTGGATTGCTAACTATAACAGTCAATGACGTCCTTGCCACCACTGCACCTACCACCTGGTCAACTTTCCAGGGTGGAACACAAGCTGCTCCTGTTATCCTATACTGGAGCATGGCACATGCTTTTTGGACAACTCTTTCTGACCATTTCTCTTTAAAAGGAATCTCTGGACAATTCTTTTACTTCAATAAAGCTTTGCGCACCTGTATCCAGCATAACCATATTGCTGAGGACATTATGTCTTTACAACAGCACTTCCAAAGTGCTTATAACTCTGGTCTTCAGTTATCCAAAGAATTGAAGGCCATGATTCTTCTTGCACAGCTCCCAGACAATTTCGATCCCCTTCGCTCCACCATTATCCATACCACCAATCCTACCAACTTCACCATTACCACCATACAGCAGGTGATTTTACAAGAAGTCAACATACATCACTCAAAAATACACCCCCTTTCCTTCCACATCTCTGAAGTCCAAGCAGGACCTTCTTCTCAGGCACATTGAACTAATGTTATCCGAGGTGGACCCTCATCTGATAACAGATGGAGAGGGCAAGAAGCCCAACAACACCAGCCCAAACAACTGGCTGCTGGACCATCTAGAGGTCAGCGTAATTGCTGAGGGTGTGGTGGTCCTCCTTGAGGCCTGAGAGAGTATTTCCAACAGTGACAGGAACAGCGCAAGCAACACAGGTCTGCTCCTGACTGCAAAGGAAAGGATAAGGTGAAGGCTCACCAAGCCATCGCTTCTGCTGTGGTTGGGGAACCATCATTCCCTTCTCTTTACAACCTGCCTCCTGACCAAATGGAAATGGAGGATGCTGACTTTGAGATAGATACCCATCATCAAGAAATGATGGAGGTCAATTTCACAGACTTCAACTCTACAGTCACACATGCACATTGGGGAGGAAATGATGATGGTATGGATACCCTGGATATGGCTGGTCCCTCTCACCAGTCCTTTTGAACCTGCCACATGTCCTTCTAATAAAGAGATCCGGGATGTTGCAAATCCAGGTGGGATCTCCATGGGGAAGAAGAAACAGTTGAAGAAGACCAAGAAACAGGTCATCACCATTGGAGGACTTGTGTCGAGTCACACTATGCTGGGTAACTTCACCCAAGACCTTCTGGTTATCCTTACTCTGCAGCCTATTAAGTATATATCCCTTCCTGATGTATATGATGATGACATCACAGAATTTGATGTCAACGTTTCTGGTTATTACATGGTAGGAAACACCTCTAAGACCACTCGTTCACATTGGATGATTGACAGTAGATGCACTGATCATATCACTCCTTATCTAGATGATTTCATACACCTTGAAAAGGGAATGTGCTATGCTTCTGTTGCTAACAGCCCAGATGTCCTTATGCACAGTCCAGGGAAAGTCATTGTACATCCTAAGGGACTTTTTCCTTTAGTCCTCAAACAAGTTTGGTATGCACCTAAGGTGGCTCACCAGCTATTGTTGGTATCCACACTGACCTTGCTTGGTTTTTGATGTAAGATTACTAATGGGGAAATGTTGATCTGGAACATGTGTGGATGTCTGGTCATCTAGGCTGTAGCCTCATTTCCAGACAACAACTTGCACTGGTTTCAGTCCACTGATCACTCTCATCAAGTTGCCATGCTAGTGACCTTGTCACATGATGATGATTTCTCTTTGTGGCACCAACGTATGGGACACTGTTCCAAGAATGCATTGAGACATTTGTCAGGCCATGCCTTAGGCTACCCTAACATTGTTATCCCTTTGGCCACTCTGGTTTGTAAGGGCTGTAGTGAGGGTAAGATGGTTGATCATCCTTTCGGTCTTTCTGATCATTGGTCCACTCAACCTCTTGCTCTCCTTCACTCAGATCTCATGGGACCTTTTCTGGTCACGTTGCGCTCTCATGCTTGCTTTGTTTTCACATTGGTTGATGACTCTTCTGGCTTTGCTCTCCTGTCCTTTTTGCAGGAGAAGGCTGGTACCCTTGATGTCTTTCATGCTCAGGTTGCCTGGCTTGAGAATCAATCTGGTTCTCATGTCACCTCTGTTTGCTTTGATCAAGGTGGGAAATACATGTCTCTGGATTTTCAGGCATTCCTTCATGATCATGGTATCACACACCAGACGTCTGTTCCTCATACTCCACAACAGAATGGACATGCAGAGGTTCAATTGAACTATTATAGAAAAAGCCAAGACTTTATGCTTACATGCCTGCCTACCCAGGATCTTCTGGCAAGATGCCCTGGAGACTTCTCTTCACATTTACAACAGGCAGCCCATGTGTCACCATCAATGGAAATCTCCCATAGAGTTATACTCTGGAAAGAAACCAGATGTCTCATATTTCCGAGTGTTTGGCTGTTTTGCCTACATCTTTATCCCTCCAGAGATACAAAAGAACAAATTATCCCCTAAAGCAAAAGAGATGACCTTCATAGGATATGAATCCAATATGAAAGGATGGCAATTCTGGTCTCAATCCAGACATCAGGTCTTTATCTCCACATGTACCACATTTGATGAAACTCACTTCCAAAGTTGTTCTAGAAGTGATGGAATCAACAAACAGACTGCTATATCAGAAGATGCTGCATCTGAACACGACTCTGCATCAACAATGACTGATGACCAGGACAAATGGAATTTGGACACTCTGCCTGAATGTCACATAGTGGTCAATGCTCCAATCCTTGGTCGACATGCACCTGAACCAAGAGGTTCACAGGCTACCCCTTCTGATCACTCCTAAAGCCCACTGGCTTGGAGACCACAAGAGTCACAAGAACATTGTTGTTCACCTTTATCTTCATCTTCATCATCTTCAGACTTTGGACTATTTCGTCCATCACCACAGAGGACACCTCATATACCTTCTTCACCACCATGGTCTCCTTCACCACCGAAACTACATGGAAAGAAAGAAAATAGACTGATGGGACGTTGGTTACATGAACACAATAATCTATGAGATCAAGATGATATGCCTCAATAGAAACACTATCATCTCCCTCCTCTTCTAACTCCTTCTCACTTTACTCCTGCGAATTGGCAACCACCACAACAAGATCATGAACCACTTCCTACCTTCTGTGCTCTACCTTATCAAAATCAACGTACCATAGAAGAGCATACCACAATCCATCCTCCACTTGTGGAGAGGAGAACTCAACGAGTTTCTAAACCTCGCATATTACAAGATAATGCTTATGGTGAGAGACCATTGCTTAACATAGAGTGAGATATTGATATGAGTGTGGATCCAATTCAGGAAGAGTGAATTGAGGAGAATCTTACTTGTCAAGGAATGCAGTCATCTGATTCTACTCTAAGACAGGGACAAGGAATGCCATCTACCAATACTACTCCATGTCCTACCAATGATGAAGACATGGGTGATCTTTATAGTTCTCAGTGGGTACGATACCACTTACATACTGCCATCACAGAGAAATTACCCAAAACATATTGTGATGTACTCCAAATGTCCCCTGATGAGCAACAAGCATGGAGAACTATGATGGAAGAAGAATACAAGTCCTTACTTGAACAAAAGGTTTGGACTTTATGTGACTTACCTAAAGGTCATGAACCCATCAAGGGAAGATGGGTCTATGCAGTTAAAAGCGATGGCCACAAGAAGGCATGCTTTGTAGCAAAAGGCTTTACTCAAGTCTTTGGTATAGACTATAAGGAGACTTTTTCTCCAGTTACCAGATTTGAAACTGTTTGCTTACTTCTCATGTTAGCATTGCTAGAAGATTGGGAGATGCATGCTCTAGACATCAAAATGGCATTTTTATTTGGCAAACTTGATGAAGATCTTTACTTGGTTCAACCTGAAGGTTTCATAGTAAAAGGTCAAGAGAACAAGTTTTGTCAACTTGGAAAGGCCATGTATGGCTTGAAGCAGGCCGTCCTACAATGGAATAAGGCCTTACATGCTTCACTCCTTGAAATGGGATTCAAGAGGACCCTGGCTGATCCAGAAGTATATATCAAATGCAACAGAAAGCATTTGATTATTCTTGTCTTTTATGTTGACAATGCTTTGTTTTTAGGTAGTGATAAAGCTCTAGTCCTCAAGTACAAGAAACTGTTCATGAAATGTTGGGAATCTTGCAATCTAGGTGAGGTTACTGAATATCTAGGGATGAGGATTACCAGAGATTGCCAGAAACGTTCTCTGAGATTAGACCAAATCTCATACACTATCAAGGTCATTGAGTGTTTCGGTCAAACAAACTGTAAACCAGTTTCTACTCCTCTACCTGCCAGTTACCAACCAAGACCCAACATTAACACATCATCTCCTGTTCTGAAGCAGAAGTATCAATCAGTTATTGGTTCACTTCTCTATATCATGCTCGGAACAAGACCAGATCTCACTTACTCAGTAATCAAAATGTTCCAGTTCTCTACAAATCCTTCTGAGGAACATTTGCAGAAGATGCTTTATATAGTGCACTATCTCGCACATACTACCAACTTGTGCTTGAGATATACTGGAGATGGACCTAACAATGGGTTCATTGCTTATTCTGATACTGACTGGGCTGGAGATATCGAGACATCTTGATCTACCACCGGTTACTCTATCTTCTTGGCTAACAGGATTGTATCCTGGTTATCAAAATGCCAGAAGAGAGTTTGACTTTTGTCCACCAAAGCAGAATATTGTGGTATGACAGAGTGTGCTAAACAAATCCAATGGATTTGCAATCTCTTTGAGGAACTGACATTCCCACTTTCCATAATTCTCCTGTGTGTTGACAATCAGGGAGTCATATTCCTTGCTTTGAATCCTGCTCAAGAAGGATGTACAAAACATGTTCATATCCCCAAACATTATATATGGGAGGCTGTTGAGTTCAAAGAGATAGAAATCTTTTATGTTTCCTCTAACCAACAGTTGGCAGATATCTTCACAAAGAATCTGACCAAAAAACCTTTTGAGCATGGACACAAGTATTTGACATTATCATCATCATGGGCACTAATGTTTCTAGTGAGGAAAAGTATTGAGATCTGGATATTCTATTCCATTTTCATTCATATTTCAGACCCAAACTCTAGACCATCTGTTGTATCGGACTATTACACTATCACATTTGACTCATGGCATACGTCATAGATAGGAGATCTATTTGCCATTGGTAGATAAGGCTGTTTAGTCATTACAGCTTACTTTTCTTATCTCTTATCCTTTGTCATTCCTATCTCTTTATAGATAGAGTACATACATGGACAAACAGTCCAGTAGTGTATATAAGAGAGTTCAAGTATCTTGCTCTCTAAGCAATAAAGCAATTTGCCTCTCGCACTTCGAGTACTCTCAGTGCCCACTACTTCACACACTTACTTGCCTACTCCAAGTGTAAGTTCTCTACACTAGCATCCTACTTCCTCTACCACTCCCTTTATCTTTATTCGAGCGTTCCCTTGGCTAGCCACCAAGGAGCAAAAGAGACTTGCGCATCTCTTTAAAAAATCCCTTGAAGGCAGCATATTACTTCAAGGAAAAGCTGTACAAGCCTAGACTCCATAGTGCTGAGTGTGAGGAAGACTAGAAAGACGTCAAATATATGTCTGGCCTCAATGGTGCTCAGGGCTTATAACCTAAAGAGATGTGCAAGTCTCTTTCTCTCCTTGGTGGCTAGCCAAGGGTATTGAGATCTGGGTATTCTATTCCATTTTCATTCGTATTTGAGACCCAGACTCTAGACCATCCATTCTATCAGACTATTACACTATCACATTGACTCATAGCATACATCATAGATAGGAGATCTATTTGCCATTGGTAGATAAGGCTGTTTAGTCATTACAGCTTACTTTACTTATCTCTTATCATTTGTCATCCCTATCTCTTTATAGATAGAGTACATACATGGACAAACAGTCCAGTAGTGTATATAAGAGAGCTTGAGTATTTTGCTCTCCAGGTTAACAAGTTATCTTGCCTCTCGCACTTTGAGTACCCTTAGTGCCCACTACTTCACACACTTACTTGCCTACTCCACTTGTAAGTTCTCTACAAGCTCCTTTTACTTCCTCTACCACTCTATTATACCTTTGAGCGTTCCCTTGGTTAGCCACCAAGGAGATAAAAGAGACTAGCACATCTCTTTAGGTTATGAGCCCTAAGCACTATTGAGGCTGGACTTACTTTTGACGTCTTCCCTGTCTCCCTCACACTTGGAGCTATGGAGTCTAGGCTTGTACAGTTGTTTCTTGAAGTTATTCGCTGCCTCCAAGGGATTTTCCAGTCCCTTGTATTTGCTTCTCCTACCATAGCCATCAATAACTTCTTTGTCTTCTTGATGGCTCACATAGCCTGTTCCTTCTTGGTCTTGGATGGTTTTTTCACATTCATTGGTGCTTATGCAGCTGCTGACAGAAATAACTACATCTTGCAGTTTGCTCTTTACTGCACACCCACTCAGGTTCGTGCAGCACCACCATCTTCTGAGGTGAGACCATCCAGCCCAACTCCCATGCCATCACCCCCTGCCTGGATTATCCTGAGACCTCTGGTGCCTTCTACCAAGGTTGTTTCCATTTTACAAGGAGATAGAACATTTAGAACACGGCCCTGCCCTCCTGAAGGTCATATTATAAACTGCCTGGAGGAATGAAATACACAAGGATACCACTTCCACTATGTCTGCCCAGAGTGTGGACAACATTTTGAAGAAGGAGAATATTGCGGTTTGCATACTAATCATCACAAGCTTCAACATTCTGGTTTCCAGATTATCTACATCAACAACAACTCAGATGATGAAACTCATGTCCAAACCCCTCCAGGTTTAATCCCTGTCGAAGGAGAATCTTGGGTATCTACTTCCAAAACATCACTCGCTCATTGCCTCAAACTTCCTGTTGAATCACCCCCTCCTTCTCCTCCTCCTATATATACTCCATCTTCTTCTCCTCCTCCCATCTATGCTCCTGCACATGATCCTCTCAATGGAGAACCTCTATGGCCAGACACTCCAGAACTTGAGGAACATGCCTGATGCTCTAGAGATTCAGGATTCTTTTGAACAGATTGAATGGTATAAGTCATCGGAAGTACTCTCTATGACACATCCAACACTCCCTGTTTGAAGACTAGCAGAATTCCTGGATATTCACCCAATCCCTGACAATATCGCCAAGATTGCTCCACTTCACTATGACAATCTCAAAAGAGTAGATCAAGCCCCCTTCCTGCAGCAGAATGACACTTTGCCACAGGTAAGAGACCTGCACTCAAATTGGGTTGTGATTCCTTTTAGGATCACCTCTGTCAAGGCTGGTACCCATGACAAGTCTAACTTGGCTTGCTCTTTTCTTTACTCTAATGACAAGACTTTATTTTCGGCTTATACTGGCACTGGTTGGGCTTTTCCCACCGAGACTTATGATACCATGCCAGACGCTCTCATACACTACCAGGGATTTGAGGTACTGCGTTGAGATTTCTTTTCTCCCATATTTATGCACAAACCTCCCTTTTCTTTTGATCTGGAACTATGCCCACATAGACTTCTCTTGGACTCGCTGTTTGCTAATTGGGAGTACCCTTCGCACTCCTGGTTTGACCCCCACAGAAACTGGAATCCACCTGCTCCCTCACAACACTTCTGGAATCGCTGGTTTGATACCAAGCACCAAAGATGTTGGTGAGAGGATGCTGCTACCCACCACCTAGTGTGGTTACAACAGCAGTATCTAGCTGCCAAACATGATTTGGAATGGCAAGTCTATCTGGATGCACTAATGGGCAATCTAGACCACCTGTGTACCAGAAGGCAAGCAGTGATTCAGTGAGAAAACTGGAGATGAAGGAGGAACCATATGTATTAATACAATGGTGTTCTTTTTTGGAAACATGGGTGATTGGCTGGAAACTAAGTTGGAGAATCTTGACCAAAGAAGGAGGTATGCCTTTGCCTATGAAAAGTTGACTAACAAAGTTTGTATCTAGAAATGGCCACTACTGTTCCCAAAGCCTCCAAATACAAGATCGAGGGTTCTATTCTTAGCAGGATCCTGATCTTGGAAGGACCCGAGAACTACCCTATCTGGTCTGCAAGGGTTCACTCCATTATTATGTCTATCAGAGCTGGACCTTACATTAATGGAACCTGGGCTACCATCCAGAGTATCTCCAATGACAATGACTGGAAAACTGCAGATCAGAAGATTCTCGGTTTGCTTACTATAACAGTCAACAACGTCCTTGCAACAACTGCCCCCACTACATGGAGTACTTTTCAAGGCAGAACACAAGCTGCACCAGTGACTCTATATTGGAGCATGGCACATGCTTTCTGGATGACACTCTCCAATTGTTTTTCCTCAAAAGGAATATCTGGGCAGTTTTATTATTTCAACAAAGCTCTATGCATGCACATCCAGCATAACCATATTGCCAAGGACATTATGTCTTTACAGCAGCACTTCCAAAGTGCTTATAACTCTGGCCTCTGCTTCTCTGAAGAACTCAAGGCCATGATGATTCTTGTGCAGCTGCCCAACGACTTTGATCCCCTCCACTCTACCATCATCCACATCACCAATCCTACCAACTTTACCATCACCACTATCCAACAAGCAATCTTATGTGAAGTGGATATTTGCCACTCTAAAATTCACCCCCTTTCCTCCCACATCTCTGAAGTCCAAGTGAGACCTTCCTCTCAGGCACACTGGACTAACATCATCAAGGGTGGACCCCTATCTGGAAACAGATGGAGAGGCCAATCAGGCCAACAACACCAGTTCTAACAACCAGCATCCAGACCATCTAGAGGTCAATGGAATCACTGAGGACATGGTGGTCCCCCTCACAGCCTGAGAGAGTACTTCCAACAGCATCAGGAACAGTGTGAACAACACAAGTCTGCTCCTGATTGCAAAGGGAAGGGAAAAGCAAAGGCTCATCAGGCCGTCACGAATACTGTGGTTGGAGAACCAATGTTCCCATCCCTCAACAATCTACCTCCAGACTCCATGGAGCTGGATGATGCCAACTTTGCTATAGATACCCATCATCATCAAATGATGGAGGTCGATTTCAATGATCTCAACTCTATGGTCGTGCATGCAGGTTGGGGAGAAGAAGCCGATGGTATGGAAATGCCAGATATGGCAGGACTCTCTCACCAGTGGTTTCGATTCTGCTGCACATCCTTATAAAAAAGGGACTTGGGATGTTGTGGATCCAGGTGGGGTCTCAGAAACAAAGACAAAATGATTGAAGAAGGCCAAGAAACAGGTCATCACCATCGGAGGACTTGCATTGAGCCACACCATGCCAGGCACTTTTGCTCAAGACCTTCCAGTTACTATAGCTCCGTAGCCTATAAAGTATATATCTCTTCCTGATGTATATGATGATGACATCACTGAATTTGATGTTGATGTTTCTGGCTATTATATGGTAGGAAACTCTGAGACCACTTGTTCTCATTGGATGATTGACAGTGGATGCACTGATCATATCACTTCTTATTTAGATGATTTCATGCACCTCGAACGAGGAATGCGCAAAGCTTCTGTTGCCAACAGCACCGAAGTTTTAATGCATGGACTAGGGAAAGTCATAGCACACCCTGAGGGACTTTCTCCTTTAGTCCTTGAATGAGTTTGGTATGCTCCTAAGGCAGCACACCAATTATTATCGGTATCCACACTGACTCTGCAGGGCTTTCGGTGTGAGATTTTGAATAGAGAAACACTGATCTGGAATAGACATGGACATCTGGTAATCCGGGCTGTAGCCTCATTTCCAGACAACAATCTGTACTGGTTTCTGTCTACTGATAACTCCAGTCAGATTGCCATGTTAGCGACTTTGTCACTGGATATTGACTTCTCTTTGTGGCACCAACACATGGGTCATTTCTCCAAGAATGTGTTGTGACATTTATCAGGCCACACCTCTGGTTGCCCTGACATTGTTATTCCTCAGTCCACTCTGGTTTGCAAAGGCTGTAGTGAGGGAAAAATGGTTGATTGCCCCTTCAGTCTTTCTAATCATTGGTCATCTCACCCTCTTGCCCTCCTTCACTCTGATCTCATGGGACCTTTCCTGGTCAAGTTGCATTCCTGTGCTCGTTATGTCTTCACTTTGCTTGACAACTACTCTGGCTTTGCTCTCCTGTCTTTTCTTTGGGAGAAGGCTGGCACCCTTGATGCCCTTTGCGCTCAGATTGCCTGGCTTGAGAATCAGTCTGGTTCTTGTGTCACCTCTGTTTGCTCTGATCAAGGTGGGGAATATATGTCTCTGGACTTTCAGGTGTTCCTTTGTGATCATGGTATCATACACCAGATGTCTGTTCCTCATACTCCACAATAGAATGGATGAGCAGAGAGGTTCAATTGAACTATTATGGAAAAAGCCGAGGCATTATGCTTGCATGCCTGCCTACCCAGGATCTTCTGGCAAGATGCCCTGGAGACTTCTCTTCATATTTATAATTGGCAGCCCATGTGTCATCACCAATGGAGAACTCCCATTGAGATATACTCTGGGAAGATACCAGATGTCTCATATTTCTAAGTGTTTGGCTGTTTTGCCTACGTTTTTATACCTCCAGAGATGAGAAAAGACAAACTGTCTGCTAAAGCTGAGGAGATGACCTTCATTGGATATGAACCCAACACAAAAGGTTGGCGATTCTGGTCTCAATCCAGACATCGGGTCTTTATTTCCACACACACCACATTTGACAAAGCTCACTTCCATTCCTGTTCCAGAAATGATGGAATCAATAAATAGACTGCTATACCACAAGACACTGCAACTGACCATAATACTGCATCCATGACTAGTGACCAGGACAATAGGAATCTGGACCCTCCACCTGAATGTCACATCATAGTCAATGCACCTATTCTTGGACATGCACCACAACCAAGAAGATCACAGGCTACTCTTTTGCATCGCTCCCAAAGCCCTCCAGCTTGGAGACCACAAGACTCACATCAATCTCATGAATCATCTAATTCTTCTTCATCATCTTCTGATTTTGGTCTCTTTTGATCATCTCCACAGAGGACACCTCACATATCTTCTCCACCACCATGGTCTCCTTCACCTCCTAGAATAAGAGCAAAGAGAGAAAATAGACCGATGGGTCATTGGCTAGACGAAAAGAACAACCTTTGTAACCACGATGATATGCCACAGTGGAAATGATATCATGCTCCTCCTCTTCCAACACCTCCTCACTTTACACCGGCTATTTGGCAACCACCACAGCAACAACATGAACCACTTCCAACATTCCATACGTTACCGCATCAAAATAGGCGAACCATGGATGAACAGACCACAACCCATCCTCCTATTCAAGAGAGGAGAACTCAATGAGTTCCTAAGCTGCACATATTGCCTGATAATGCATATGGTGAACAACTTCCACTTGAAATAGAGTGAGATATTAATATGGGTGTGGATCCTATTCAGGAAGAGCAAATGGAGGATGATTCAATCAGAACATCTACTTGTCAAGGGATGCAGTCATCTGACTCTACCCCACGACAGGAAAATGGAATGCCATCATTTGATGCTACTCCATGTCCTACCAATGATGAAGACATGGGTGATCTTTATAGTTCTCAGTAGATATGATACCACTTACATGCAGCCATCACGGAGAAAATTCCAAAGACATATCATGACATACTCTGAATGTCCCCAGATGAGCAGAAACCATGGAGAACTGCGATGGAAGAAGAATATAAGTCCCTACTTGGATGAAAGGTTTGGACTTTAAGTGAATTACCCAAAGGTCATGAACCCATCAAGGAAAGATGGATCTACACAGTTAAAAGCAATGGCCATAAGAAGGCATGCTTTGTAGCAAAAGGCTTCACACAAGTCTTTGGTATAGACTATGAAGAGACTTTCTCTCCAGTT
>JBBPKX010000666.1:1667-13180 GCA_038089435.1 Boletus austroedulis | reverse complement strand
TCCTTATTTGTTCCCACGAGTGTCTTGTTCGCACACAACCATGGTCCTTCTGGCGCTCTGTTTGCTTGTCGTTCCTACATTTGCTCAGTCCAACGGCATGGACATGTCGATGGACATGCCTATGAACCTCGCTGCGGGCAATATGCTACCCTATCTACATTTCACCCCTGGTGATACTGGCAAGTACCTTGATTACCCCAAGGCGTGCTTCGCAACTGAGACCATCACAGTTTGGTTTCTTGGCTGGGTGCCGAGCAGCGGAGGTGCGATGATAGGCACATGTATCGGCCTATTCATGCTTTCCATCTTGGAACGATGGGTGGCGGCATGCGTCGAACTCGCGGAGCAGCACTGGGCTGAAAGGTAAAGTCTATTGGCACCTTGACGATATGCATGCCAAAAACGTCTGTGTTCGACATGTAGGGCAAGGGTTTCGATCATTGGGCAATCTAATGATGATGATGTCCCTTCGCCGGGATCATCAACGATGACCTCATCCTTGTTGATGCTGGACAAGTTCAATTGGCGACATCCATCGTTTGTGGCCGAGTTCGATGTCACGAGAGGTGTCTTGTTTGCAGCGCACAAGTGTATCCAGGTTCTCCTCATGTTAACCGTCATGTAAGTGTCTGACGACGTACATGGGCCACTCTGGCTGATGTGAGCGCGGCGGTAGGACATTCCAAGCGGCGTTTGTGGGGTCGATTGCGATAGGGTCAGGCGTAGGCGAGGCATTGTTTGGACGCTTCCTGTCATCATCTCACGAGCATTGACCGGTGATCATCACTGTGATTCCATTCCTTGATATTGCTCGAACTTGGATTCTTTCCCACCGCGCTGACAGAGGATCCACGACTTGCCTTGACTGGAGTGATCCATGCACCTTAGCACGACTACCTTGTGAAACGAGACGGCCGCCATGGCCGCCACAGGCATTGTTTACGTTTGACAAACAAACAAGGCTCACCAGCACCGGAAGACGCGCCCGCCATGCAATCGTTTGTTCCTTACCACCATGTCCTCTGGCGCCCCTCCGACTATCCCTGTTGGTTTACAAATCTACAAGTATGTCCAGAATTCGACCGACGTTTCTGGTCCATGCCTATTCGTATTCATACGCTTGAGCTCCCAGTTCCTATGTCCAGGATCCGATATGGCAGCGCAAATTCACTGCAATCTGGTGTTCGTTCTTGGGCGCCGCAATCATCATCTCGCTCCCGTCACTCGTCCATGCATTGAAACAAGGGCGCGCATTGACGGGATTCTTTGGCATATCTGGGGGTTCTGGAAGGAGGGGGTATTCCGCTGTCATGAGTGAGGAGAAGCCCCCAGCTCCATCCTCATCGAGGGGTCGCAAGACAGCAATACTTTGCTCATTGCTATCTGTGCGGCAATGGACGGTGCCATATCTCAACTTGAATGCCGGACAGAGTACATATCCAACTCACATTCCGAACTAGTAGACTGATGGCATGTCTCAGCCTCCGTTCTCGCTGCATATCTCGCAGTTAGCTTGATATGCATCATCAAAGACGCACCCCTCATTTCCAATCCAAACCGCGCAGGTACATCTCATCCACATCTCTGTACATCTCACATCTCACACGTCCAAATCCCCCAGGTTTCCTCGCATTTGCCCAATTTCCGATTGTGTTCCTCTTCGCCACCAAAAACTCTCTTTTGTCATTTCTTCTCGGACCCGGTCACGGTTACGAGAAGCTTAATTTCCTCCATCGCATGGCGGGTCGTGTCATGTTTCTTGCGGCTCTCATCCATGGTAGCCTCTGGATACGCAATCACGTCCAATATGGTCTTCCTATTCTCGGTCCTCAAAAAGAAACGTCTGGCGTCGCTTCCCTCGCCCTGCTCGGTTGCATTACCCTTCTTTCTCTCAGACCTGTCCGGAGATGGTTTTATCAAGTGTTTTTTGTACTTCAGTGAGTCTTCGTTGGTCGACCCGAGATGGGAATGATACTCATCCATGTAGCGTGGTCTCATTTGTCGCATTCTTTGTATGCGTGTGTTACCACTCGATCTACGCATCACCATGGATATACCCGCCACTTGCATTGTACGCGGTTGACATGTTCCTACGTCTTCTTCGCTATCGATTCAAAGACGCTGTGGTGACTGCTCCTGACAAGTTTATGACGCTCGTGAGTGTGATGGCGTGTCATCAGTTTGGATATACTGACGAGATATCAGGTCCGCATAAACGACTGTGACGGGGGATGGGTCGCAGGTCAGCACATCTCCCTTCGGGTTTTTTTCTCTGGACGTATTCTGGAGAGTCATCCCTTGAGCATCCTCTCTGCTCCGCCTGCGCATTCGTGTCTATCCAATCCGGGGTTACTCCTTGGTGCACGTGTCAACGGTGACTGGACATACGCACTCAACGCCTTTGTAAGGAGGGAGCAAGAGAGACTACTTCCAGCGGAAAAAGACAACGACAAGGATCGGGACGTATCGGTCCCTCTTCAAGTCATGATCGACGGACCCTATGGAGGGTCGAGCATCGATCTAGGACAATATGAATCGCTGCTGCTCGTTGCCGGGGGATCCGGTATTACCTTCACGCTTGGTCTATTGGATGATATTGTGGGACGTTGTGTCAAGCTGCGTCGCCAAGGTTGCGAGCGTACTCGGCGCATTGAATTTGCATGGTGCATTCGATCTTTTGGTGAGCACCGTTCTCCTTCTCAGCTTCATTGGTATGCCACCTCACCACTTGTCATACCTCGCCCCATGCTCTAGGTAACATTTCATGGTTTGCATCCATGTTGACAGATATTGCGAACACGGCCACCAACTCCTCGATCGATCTTCATATCTCGATTTTTATCACCTGTCTATGTAATCCGGAGGCGGTCCCTTTGATCCCAAACTGTGATGTGACGATTACCAAGCCATCCATCTACGGGTTGCTCCAAGTTCTGACTAGCTCTAGTTCTCGGGACGCTTCCTTCTTGGCATCGGTCGAGGAAGATGGCGGAGAGCACCAACGTGTGGGATGGGTCGAGGCGGGTGGATGCACGGGGGGTGTTGCTGTGTGTGCCAGCGGACCAACGAGTTTGACGAGAGAGGCACAGAATGCGGTAGCGCGCTTGGGGGTTGTGCGAGGGATCGAATTAGGTGGGGTGGCTATCCACGTTGAGCAGTTTACGCTGTGACAAGATCACTATATCGGTATCATATGTGTAATTTATCTGAGTACCGGGACTAACGGTGACGGTGAGATCAAACGGAATCACTCGCTGCGAGCAGCAGAGCCATCCTCGAGAACCAACCGAAACAAAAGGAGTAAGAAAACATCCATCATCATGTAATAGTCACTGTCAGAAGCACAACGACGCCGTCCTGAGAAATGCCTGGTCGAAGGGACCAATTCCGCAAATGTAAAACACCGTGACGAGTGACCCAGTGACTGACATACCGTGGTTGACGCCCGCTGATCCTGGTGCAAGCAAGCCGTTGACGTTTTGGGCTGTGGTGGAGTACGAAACGCCACCGTAGCTTGTCTGGCCGACCGCCCACGAGACTAATTTATCCCTTGAAGGGCTCAGTAGCATGGAGATCACCAGAGCAGACGACCCACCTCCCAATATTATATCCATCCGGTACGATGTCGTGGTTGTTCGTGAAAGGCTGATAACGGTGAGTAAGTGACGTCAGGCAAAAATATTGTGTCCAAACATTTCTCCAGTACCTTTTCCTTGGAAACCCTGTGATCAAGACGTCGGTAGTTCTCAAAGGGACGATTCAAGCACGACGTACGCTAGGAAGAGTGCTCCGCTATTTGCCGAAGAACCGTTTTGGCGGTACACCCTTGGTCGATGGTCGTGTCACGTTGTCGTAACGATCTGTATCTCGACGCACCGAAAATGGTTCCCACCGATCACGCTTTCAACGCATGTACCGACCTTAGCGTTCCCATAGTCTTCACGAAGTTCAACCGTTTGGCTAACGTAACCATTTCCATCGCCGAGGTCAGCAGATTGGGGGTTCCCAACGTGGATTTTAAGACATTCGGTAGAACTGCCAGGTCACCAGTGGTTTTCACCTCACTCACATCAATAGGGCAGATTACTTATTCACAATCCAATGGCACGAGCATAGTTTATGATTCCATCGTCCGTCAGAACAGCTGGGGAGCTAAGCCCAGAGATGATGACCTCTCGAGTTGTCAGTAAAGGGCGACGCAGAGGAAAAGTGCCATACGTTCAGAGGTTCCCCATGCCCGTCTCCCGCGTTGTCGAGCATGGACCCACCACCCGCAGTGGGATCATAGTACGCAACACTGCGGACGTTCAGTGCAGAACTGAGTCCAAAGAAAGACACGAAGACTGCTGTGAGGATTCGTCTAGGCGAGTCCATGATGAGCAAAGAAGGCTACACAAGGGAGGGAGAAATGGTCTACCCTTAAATATGTTGTTGCACCTGACATATGGAGACGGTGCCAAGGTAGCAACTTCAGCATCAGTCATCAGGCTATCACTGAAAACACGATCAATCAGGACGGTTCGCGTGCCGAGACGAGGCAAGTCGCACCAAATGGCGTGTGCGCGGAGATGCCACCATGTGGTACTGGGCTCCGGTATGCGTGTCATGGATATGCCGTGAGTATATCTGTTCGGTAGCGACCATGAAGGGAAGGGACTACGACCAAATAGGCACCGTCTTCCGTTTCAATGATATATCACTAAAACAAAAAGGAGTTTCACCCTGGACGCAAGTGCATACCTCGCACGTGGGTTTCTCTATTCGATGTCCATCGACCCAGTGATGGCCCTGAAACATATGGACCTTATGTTTGAATCAAAGCTCTCGTGAGTGCTACACACAGCGGAAGACCCACAGACACCACTGGCACATAAACGTGCTCGATCACTGCTGCTTGAAAGTATTGGGTTTATGATGTCACAGATACCGAGCCAGCAACCTGTGTATATTAATGGTAATGTGGACGATGAGGATAAGTATGTGCATGAGGATCATGATGGCACTGAAACAAGGCTAGCAACCTAAAGTTCCACGTGTGAGTCATCTCCGCAACTTAGTGGTCAACGAAAGGTAACTTATGAAGGCGTGCGCGAGCTTGACCGACTCAGAGTTCTAGAAGAGCGAGCTGAGCCAGGGGAAAAATACATTTTCCATATTGGCACTACAAGTACAAGGCCAGTGTCCGACCAAACAAGCCCTTGACACGTTTCGCCAAAAACCAGCCCCTTTTGGTTATAACTCTTCTATTGAAGTGGAGGAAAGCACAAGTATAACGTGCATACTAATGCGTACTTTAATAAGGTAAGACTTCCTTGAAGCCCAGTCTCCATCCGCCTCTTATCCGTTATCCCACCCCACTTTACGAGCTGTCCGTCGGCGCAAAGCCCATCATAACGAGATACAAACTTTGTTGATCATCCTCCCCAAGTGGGATGTTCTTATCCACCTGGAAACCATACCACACAAACACAAATCGTGACGCAACGATACTCGTCAACGATAGCCCCAAGGCGGAATTGTACCAGAGAATGGCAGCCAAACAGGCAAGGAAAGTCATGACGTGCTGCTGACCGCACTCAGCCCAATGTGCGAAGCGCCGAATACCTTTCGGAGATGCAAGGTATCCCGGACGGAAGGCGACGAATTCCACGTAGCCTGGAAACAGGAGTAGAGCGCCGCCGACCACAGCACACCATGGCAGGAAGAGCACGATACGGAGTACGTAAACCAAGATCGTTCTGAAGGTCGAGTCACCAAGCTGGGCTCGTGGGACCACTGCAGCTCGCGTCGAAGACGCAGCTGTACTAGCTGAGAAACTGGGAATGCGCAGCCCGCTCCGTTGCCTTCTGCGTGTGTCTTTGACAAAACTGGACGTGGAACCTGAAACCGTCCCAAATTTGCGTGTGATCGCCTGGGAGTGATGATGATGCTTGCCACATTACCATTGAGCCATTCTAGTATACATTGAAAGGTAGGGGTCGATACTCACTGGTATCGTGTTCACGTCCGAAAGGGAAAATCGTCGGTTGGGCAGGCTGTAGAAACTCTAGAAGCCGAACGAGGTGTCGGGAGTTCGAACCTTCAAAATACACGGGTCTACATACCTCATCCGGTTGAGGCTTGACGGACATTCGTTTCCCAAATCGTTCTCTCAGTGGACTCGAGATCAATGTAGGGCACATGTCATCCGGTCTCTGGAACCACGAAATCGGGTTTAATCAAATTTATAAACAACTGCGGACGTAGGAAGTATACTGACCCTCTTCTTGAACACCGTCAATGCATGAGCGACCCTCTTGACCTTCTTTACCGCCGAGGAGAAATTTCGGTGTTTCGTAATGATGATCTTCGCCCGCGGAGCACACTTTGATTTCTCGGATAAGACGTTTTGCAACGTGGGACCAAGATGGAAAGTCTGCGTCTCGTCCTCGGGCGTAGTCGTACCAGACGACGATTCGTATCCTGCCGGGTCGATTTCTGTGTCCGATGACGACGACATAGTGCTCTGCGAATGGTTGTGTTGCTCCTGAAATAGCATTAGCCAGTGTAAAACATGCAACTCGTCGGTCCTCACAAGCATATGTAACGACGCAGACACATCGATGTTCGTCGACATGACTGTGACTAGGCTGCGGTAGAGAGGTAAACTCGTCAGATGGTAAGACATCATTCATAAGTATGCAGTCAGGCGGTGCCAGTCGAAACCCGAATCGGGGATTAGACGTCAGATTGCGTCAGTCAGTACGGCTCGGCAGGCTACGGTTGGTTGCTAACCGACTGCAACCGCCAGCCCCAACCAGTCCAGACCATAACAGATCAACAGCCAAATTAGAGTGACACTTGCCACCAAAGTCGTTTCGGTGACCCATAATGTTCAAGCTGCGTTTTCATTGGCCCAACTCAAATTCTCATACTATGTAAGTGCGTTATACTGACCTACGCTGTGTCATATAGACAACCATCGTCGGTAGAGCCCCTCTGCTAAAGGGATTGCCCCTGTCGTAACGTAGATTAGCGAGAGGTTATAAGCCGCTTCCCGGGCTACAGACACGCCCTAATGCATGTGTTTCTAGCCAAATATAGAAGCAGTGCCGTCTAACGTACCTCGGTCTGGCCTGCCTCGGCGAGCTGTAACACTTTTTCATAATGAGTAACCGCAAGCGTGTGCAAACCTAGGCAGTAATCATGAGACAATTCGCAGATATCACGGGATTGCTAATGCCCACCCAGTTGCTGAAACGCTCTGCCAAAATTGAATTCAATTTCAGGTAGAACATGCTCTCCAGCTTGTCTCCGTGCAGTTCGATACTGTGATAGACACGCCATGCCCTAGACCCCACACATATAAGCAGCATAAGATATTCAGCATGTAGAGCGAACCTGAGCGATGAGGTGATTACGATTGTCCGCTTGACGTTGCATAGCTCTTCCTAAGGACGAAAGAGCGAGACACAGGCAAATTAGTGGATCTTCTTGACAATAGTCATATCCATGTAATAAATAGACTAGCGCACATCAGTGGCAGGCCAAGATGTTCTGACATCACTTACATATAGCACTCTGATAGCTCTTGGCTGCAAGGCATAGCTGACCATACAAGCTGACAGGAAATGGGTTGTTCGTTGTTGGCAGCCATACAGGCTTCTTGTCGCCAGTTGATACGAGGTCAGCTGCGTCACCGGCATCTTCAGCATCCTCTTCTGGTGCGTCAGCACCTTTGACTGCTTCATCGTCACCAGCCGACCTGACAGTCGCTAAATGGTACCGCTGGCTCGAATTGTTCCATCTCAAGAGCTCTGGCGTCTTTACAGCACCATCGCTCAGTCGAACCTCTCGAAGCATGTGTTTCTGTAACGTGGAACTGATGAACGTATCGGTCGGCCGCAAGCCACTGGCAAGGGAAGACAGAAGTAGCCGCATAGGCTCATTATTAAATTGGTATGCGTTGATCATCTTCCGACATTGCTCGACAACCACGGTGTAATTCTCAACGGCCATCGCACAGGCTGATTCGTTGATGAACATTCGAAGACGAGAGTTTACAACACATACTGATAATCGCGAGTCGGATCGTGACTTGCTTTTCTTTGCTTCGATACCCATTTGACATCAGGATGTGACGCAAGACTTCGTCAGCGAGGTCATACTCTCCCCGTCTGGTCAGTATAAATGCATACTGGACATCAAGAGAAACCTTAATTACGCCACATGTGATTGAGCAGGCGCCCTACCTGCATGAAGATTCGCAACCAGTTCTCAAACAAGACGCCGCGGAATGAGTCAACCTTTCGGGGTGACTGGCCATCGTCTTTCGACTTGCGCAAATGTTTGTCCCGTTCTACAAAGTCGACCAAAAAATGCACAAGAGATTAGCACAGGACGAACCTATAAGTTCTAACCTCGACGCCATTCTTTCTTCCTCTGCTTCATTCTGACGCTGCTGTCGCCGCCTGGGAAACATACCTCGGAAGTCATTGTGCTACCATGTAATCAGCCAACGGAGGATACAGGACCTTGGAACACGTACTCTACTGGTCAAGAATAAATTCCGCGTTTCCCTGAACATTTCTACAAGTTTTTCAGCTTCCAACATCCATTCTCTTACAACCTCATCATCGAGTTGCGCGCTGAGCATACTTGGCCATAACTCTTCAATTCGCTTATACCCGAGCAGAACCTCCTTTTCACGTCGTTCCTCAAGTGCCTTTAGGTCGGATAGAGTAAGTCGGCCACTTTTGGTGGCGGCTCGGCCCTTTGATCGGTGAGACTTTTCATCAAACAGGGATGCACTGGCTTGGGAACTGGATGGGGGTACCGTGCCTTCGGTTTGTCCTGGACGGCGTTTCCTGGCGTCGATGACTGAGTGGTGCCATCAATAATGTCGTTAGTG
Organism: Boletus austroedulis; assembly: GCA_038089435.1. Taxonomy (NCBI): domain Eukaryota; kingdom Fungi; phylum Basidiomycota; class Agaricomycetes; order Boletales; family Boletaceae; genus Boletus; species Boletus austroedulis. Next base: position 4,290 of record JBBPKX010000666.1, on the reverse strand, counting down.
CTGATTGAGTAAAGGTGGATACCTTGGTAAACCAATTCAAGGGCTTTTCGGGGCTCGTCCATGATTTCATAAAGCTCCGCGAGCTTCATCTTGGCATCGGTGTTTGAGGGGTCTGCATCGACAACTTACGTTGGGTGAATCCTTAGTAATTACGAAGATCAGTGAGAGACACACACCTTGTTTGTAAACTTCGGATGCTTCCCGTATGTCACCTTGCATCCTGCGGCATGTAGCAACTTGCAAAAGAATATACAGACTGCTTGTCTGAGCAAATGTCTTTGAGGAAACATCAACGAATAGCATGAATATGGCGCACCGCAGGGTCAGCGCCAAGGGTCTCGTATATCGGGCTGGCCTCGGAATACATCTCCAGCTCGAAATAAGCGTCTGCGATTTCTACAAACAAAGCGGCGTAATCTAGGGGATCCTGTGACAAGACAATGTTGGCATGTATCTAGGAGACGCAAATTTTTGAGTTCGTCTCGGCGCTCAGGCACGTTCACCGACCTTCCCTTCCTCGGTATCACCCATCTTGACCCGAGCAACTGCGAGTCTGTGACGGGCATTCACGTCAAGAGGATAGTACCCAGGCTGAACCTCCCCTGTCCGGTGCACAGGTTCAGCTCCTTCTTGACCGGGTAAGTCGTACTCCCGGTCGTCTTCACATACATCCCAGAATTTCTGAGTCGCTCTACCCTGACGCCATCTACAACCTTTTCGGATGGTATCTATCGCCCTTTCGTATTCGTTCATTGTGTTGTAAAGATCTGCAAGGACGAGTAGTTCAATAAAACCAAACGTCGATTGTTCATTTTCTGCGGAGATTGCTGGATCGAGGGCATGGCCAAGCGGGTTCAAAGTTTGATTGTATTCTAAAGCATCTTGGTAGAGGGTGGCACAGAGAGCAAAATCCCCAAGCTCGATCAGAATCGATCGGAGTTCAGTGAGCACGACGATGTCGTGTGGGAAACGCTTGACGATTGCCAATAAGGAATGACGAGCCTGATGAATAAATGTGTCAATGAATGCCAGAAAAACATGTTGACCGAAGCCTTGACCGTTCGGAGATCGCGCATTTCCTTGGCAAGGCCCGCTCGATCCCAGAGAGCGTCCACATTGTCAGGGTCGAGGTTGCAGAGTTTTGTGTAGCAATACAATGCCTGCTGGTTAAATCCCAGGTCCCTGAATGATATTAATAACAACAATCCGTTTTGCGGAAGTTACTGCTACCTGGATTGTCGCGCTAAGCGTTCCCATTCCTCCGAATCGCGCCTAAGATGAGCAGCCATGATGCGCAGTTGAAGAGCTTTTTGTGGTTCGTTCTTATCTTCGTAACACTGTGCGAGAACGGTCCAAGCAGGGATGGCGCGCGGCTCGATACGAATGACTTCTTGCATTACTCGGATGGCTTCGGAGAGGTCGCTGTCGATATAAGCTTGATTGCCTTCTCCTATCAAGGTTCGAACCTGATGCGAGAGCGCAGGTCCAACTCTCCGTTCACGCTAAAGGCTCACCACTCGGCATACGGAACTGTACAATCAACCAGACTTTACCTGCTTTCTTTTCCTTTTCCCGATACCAGAAGCTTCTCGTAGGTCGTCCCTAAATATGGCGTCCTGGTCTTCGAGGCAAATATCCCATTCTCTCTGTAACACGCCTGTACTTGATATGTCACCTGCAGTTCGAATGTTTCGAACGAGGCGTCTGCAACTTTATAGCATGAACTCCGATAGTGTGAAATATTCATACTCGAAGTCTGCATCGATATCCGCATCTCCAGATGTGCGAGCACGATCATCCGACCCAGAACTTTCAGAATCGGAATCGTCACCATTGTCTGTGTCGACGAAGTCGGAGCCAGAACTGATGGGGTCTGGACCGCCTTCATCTGCAAAACGGTTCGTCCTTTCCAAACGAGTCTCAATACAAGATTCACTCACAAGTATCGTCTTGCATGGTTATTTGGAATGAGAGGAGAAGTGGTGGTGTTTCTGAACCAAGGGCCGTTTATCACGTGACTCTCTATCGTCATATGTCGCGAGTCCAGCCAACTCAGATGACGATCGGAGGTAGGTTTTTCCGTACGTTGAACAACCCATTGAGTATCCCTATCATGTAAGGTGACATGATTCCTGGCCTACCATGCCCATTCATGGCGCTGGCTGTCGGGATCCAGGGGTGACTTATACGGTCGACCCTCGATTAATTGTGAACCTTGGTATCCTGGTGAGAGCGTGATGCCAACTTCCCCACCGTTCAATGACAGTTTCTCCCATGATCAGATTTCGCCGCTGAGCGTCTGCTATATTTTACTTAAAATAGCATGAGAGCCTCACAATGAGTGATTTGGAACCCTTGCACATGCCGTAAACATATTCCTCAAGAAGACGCACGGTATGTATTTGATAGAAACTATGCCCTAGGGATTCCAAAGAATTCTCTGAAGCTTGTCCCTCACACTAAACGCTTTCCCCTAATGAAGATTTTAGATGCAGATGGTGATTCGGACTCATCTTCTTCAAGTATAGATTCAGATGATCCACGTCCGTGGACTCTCGCAGTGAAAAGTGGGCTACCGATTTCCTTTCCCTTTCCCATTAGGGCTGATGCAGGTTGAAAGCGC
>JBBPKX010000661.1:0-13224 GCA_038089435.1 Boletus austroedulis | reverse complement strand
CGAATCCTCCTGATATACAGCTCTTCAGGAATCTGGTTCTGCGTCCCCCATGTTCGATATCACCGTTCAACGCGCTCAAGACAACTATGACTTCCTAGTAGAACAGGCCAACTGCACGACCGCGAACGATACTTTAGACTGCCTTCGGCAAGCCCCTTACCAAACGATTGTCGACGCGGTGCTGCAGACCACTCCTTTACTCTCTTACCAGGCTCTCAACATCTCATGGAGGCCTCTGGTTGATGGCGTCTTCCTGAAACAATCAGTCAGACAATCGCTAAGTGAGGGTAAATATGCACGGGTACGCTTCATGAATGATTTCATTCACGATGGTTGAATGCTAGACAGGTCCCTGCAATTCTTGGAGATGTCGACGATGAAGGAACGTGAGTCATTGGATCAAAATGACGTAAAAAGCTTTTATCCTGACCTGTGAACATTTTCAGACTCTTTTCCCTATACAGCTTCAATGTGACGTACGCATGACCTGTCCTCCGTATCCCAAGGTAGTTCACTGACAGCACCGTGCAGCACCAACGAACAGTTCCTAGATTACATACAAAAGATGTCAGGTGTATACAGTTTCCCATGGACCCTACTCACACACCATCGTTCCTAGTTTCCTTGTCGGTGCCACCGAAGACGAAATAGGGCAAGTCGGGAGGCTCTATCCAGACGATCCCACATTGGTGAGTCTCGAGTTGTGATTCTCCTTGTTTTGATGCCAATGTGCCTGGCAGGGGTCACCATACGGCGTTGGAACGAATGATACATTAACGTGAGTTTGATCGTAAACCCTTAGCCACGTTCATCTCACCATTGTGAACAGCCCTGAATATAAACGCATCTCTTCATTCCAAGGCGATTTCTATTTCCATCTACCCCGTCGTTACACTTTGAGTTATCTATCTTGCACACAAAACGTTTGGAGCTACCGTGAGTTTGAGTGCATTCGCGAATATGCCAATGCTGACGATTCTTTAAACGCAGTGTGGAAGCGAGGAAAATTCATTCCAGGCATAGGCTCCTTTCATGAAAGCGATCTCCAAGAGTTCTATGACCTCACAGGGTCTTCCGACTGGGTGGGCGCTGATGCGCTAGGTGCGTTGATCCGATTGACTATGCGCACGCGTTTCGTGATCACATGCCGCCAGTCAACTTTGCATATACGTTCAATCCAAACGTTCCCACCAACGGCTATCCTTCTGGCGCAGCACCGTCGCTGTTGTCCAACATGTCCTGGCCACAGTACCAGGCCTCATCCCTCCAGCTCTTGACGTTCGAGGACCCGAATGTACTCACGCTCACTGATGACACCTTTAGGGCTGAGGCGATCGAATTCTTGGATGCAATGCAGGACCGAATGGACTTTTAGTCCTTCAAAGGGAGTTTAGGAATTTGATGGTGTTGTCAAGTCACATTCTAGTAGTGCATTACTTCACGCTAGACATACGCTCTTCCCAGCACCTGACCATATACAAGTTCCAATTAACAATCTATTTCCAGTCCTCGTGCAGACACTTTGAAGATCCAATGGCCGCAGCTGATGTGTCATCGAGAATGGCGTGTTTTTTTTAATGAACATGCTTCAGATTGAGCAACATTGTTAGTCTTTTCACGATGGCGCCATGAGTGCTAGCGGTTACTCAGTCCCTTTTTTGTGATCCACCTCGTAAGTCTCACACTTAGTGGTTTGCGCATCCCTTACATGAGGCAAGAATCATACATTGAATACAGTGCCAATACAGATCACAAGCCTGACCAAGCGAAAGACATGGAACATTGACGCCGAAGTGCATATAGAGGAACGGGCAAGTCGACCCTTGTAGACGAGACTAAGCCACTGCGTTGCTTAGTACCGCCGTTGAATGGCCCTCGGTGTTCCTGGAGCCTGTGAGTCTCTCATCGAAGCCTCCTTGTCGACGACACGCGCCTCCAGAACCCACGCCGGACTCTCCTGTCCGAGTCATAATTGCAGCATACCACTACCGATGTTACGCTGAGTTTAGGCTATGTATAATACAATGCGGACGAAATATGCCTCCATGCCAAGACCGTAGTAAGCAAAATCGTAACGAGGTGTGCGGAAAGTAACAACGCGGGTAGCTCAAAACATGCAAGGACAGCACCTGGCATTTCAGCTTCAGTCTTCGAATGAAATTGTCACCGGTATTCTGCGTCGCCATGAGACAATGAGACTCGTCAAATTCTTGGAGACTCACCGTCGCTCGCCGCCCTGAATAAATAAGTATATCAGGAAGTGACGAAAGGGTCTCCATGGCGAAACGACTTGCCTTTGACTTCCAGCCTATGTACGCCTGGAGCTCCGTGAGCCCAAAGAATAAAATTATATCATAGTCTAGCTGGTAGTACACCTGGCCAGAGGGCATCTTCCTCGGGACTAGCTCTTTGGCGGCTTCGCTTAGGTCCGCACGAATAGTACAAAAGGGGAAGAAATATGCTGTTGTCGTTCCAGTCAGGTCGAAGGGAAGAATAGAGAGCACTCGCATCGATCCTGATCCACCCATTCTGGTGTGGATAAATTCCCTCGATAGCATACAAAACGTATAGTCTGCATGCCAAAGTCGGCTAGTCTGCTTTCTGTGAGTGAAAACGAATCGCGAAAAGCCGTTTCCTCGCGAACTGAAGTACCCTTTTAACAAGGATCTACATCAGTATCTCAAGCTCCACTCACGGGAAACCTACCCTGTAAAGTTTCGCTTCAAAGTAGCCTGGAACATAGTAATCCCCGATCGGATCTCTCTCCCAAAACTGCTTCCTACGAACATGTTCTGGATTATTTGCCTCGGCAAGCAGTGCGCAGACTACACCATATGTAGCACGTGCAACTCGCGAGGAGACCGGAAGATTATTGCCGTCGATGCGAGACAAGACAGCGCCATTAGCAACAGCCTTGTTGCTAATCAAACGTTGCAGAAAAATTCGACGAGTATAGTGGACAGGTACGCACATATGGTTGTCTGGACGGAAAATGTGGATATTTTTGTTCTTGAAATACGACTGGAGTCGAGACCAGAGCCAATCATTTGTTGCGAGTCCCCCAATGAGGAATGCCATCTGAAAACGTGGATAAATGAGACAAATTAAATTATCGACTAGGAAGACAAGCGAACTGTAATTGGTCGCTTGACATATTTCTGTTGTAGCTCAAATGCCCCAGTGATGGCGTCGAAGGATTCGTCGAATAGTCCGGCGGCTTCTTGACTAGAGGATGTGAGACCGGGCGGAATGTATCGATGGCGGGATCGAACGATATCTTACCCCGTCAACTTCAACTTTCCAAATCTTATGTTGAACTTTGCGACATTGGTGCGACGACCACCAACTCTGACATAGGCTGGCTCTTGATCGCTTTTGATGACGAGCTTTGTTGTCTGATCGAATTCCCGTGTAAATTCGGCTATCTCATCGGGAGAGGAATGCTCCCAGCCTTCCAATTTTCCTGTTTTTATGGTTAGTGTAGGATCCTCATTTGCAAGATGGTGGCTAGGAAGAATGGGCGGCCTACTTTGTAAAAGAGCACTAGCCCTGCGAGTAACAAAACCTGAACCCTCTAGTCTACCTGAAGGAAAGGAGTGAGCAAGAGGGACTTGACCACTGATAATAGCTGCATACATTCTGCCGGAGCAATTTCTTCACAAAACATCGGGTTGGTCGTAATCGAAAACATGCTCGAGTCAATCATCCCACCCCCAGCATCGATAATAGCGACTGCTTGAGGAGCGTCCTGATCCGCTGTCTCCCTGTTGACGAGGTACGAGATACAAAAATGGAGGCTAGCCTCGCCTTCTGTTAGCATGTGGACACGGGATCGTCCCTCGGGTGTACTGGGAATGAGACCGGCACGTTCTATCGCCCGACGGTACAGTTGTTGCTGCACACCCTCCCAGCCATTCGGATGAGTGAAAACGTAGTTGATGGAATGCTCGACAGACGACCAGGGGAAAGCTGAATGGCGTTCCGTTATGTAGGTCTTGGTGCAAAGAAAGAGATACTTGATGAAATCTGTGAGAACGTCGACGGGAGATTTTCCTGGTGGAAGTGGGGGCAGATCATTCTTGTTGTTAATCGAGGGCGCCAGGTGCTTCGGGCAGAAGTGGAGCTTCCACCTGGGTTTACATCAGTGTGGATTCCATTGGGGTCGTTAATGGCTAACCATTCAGCTTTTGTCCAGTCCTCCTCCAGCGCGGTCTCGATGACACCTTCGGCGAGCACTTCGGCGCCGGCAGCTTTGACAGTACCGTTTTTGTCATAGTACAAGAGCGATGGTACCTTTGCATCACCTCCGACTAGTGGCAGCCCAGGAAATCTAAGGCAAGTCAGGGGAAATCAGTGCCAAAGAGATGAACTTACTTCGTGACCCCAAACACCTCCGGCACTTGTCCTCGTTCAAGAATGCAGTACGAGATGCCGCTAAAGGTCGTGCCAATGTCGAACGCCATGACAAGTTTAGTGGGGCCATTATATGGTTTGAGGTTTGGCATGGCTCGTTAGTTCGAGAGAGGATCAACGGCGGATTATGGGCACGAGGAACGCATGTCTGAATCGTTCGAATGAACAAATCTGTTTTGGGGTAGAGGGTTTCACTGCCTGCCACAGCACAAGTCTCGCACTCCCTCACCATGAGGTTGTCGCACCCCAAACAAATGTCTGTTTCTCTGCGCCGCGAACCTTCCTGCTACTAACATCCCATGATACCGTACACTGGCCCTGTCAAGCTCGTCACGGCATTCGACATCGGTACGACCTCTAGCGGTGTCTCGTACTGTATTCTTGAACAAGGACAAGTACCTGAGGTCCTTGGGGTCACAAAGCAAGTAGTTTATTCCTGGTATCGATTCCCCCTGACTGGCCCTAGATATCCTATGCAGGCAGTGGCCGGAGGTGATGCCAAAGTACCATCCCTCTTGTACTATGACAAAAGTGGCAATGTCCAAGCGGCTGGTGCCGAGGTACTCCATGAAAATGTCGTCGAGAACGCATTCCTTCATGGATGGATCAAGGCTGAATGGTCAGCTAGTGACAATCAACAAAAAACTTACATACTCATACGTGATCAAGGTGGAAGCTCCACCTTCGCCCAAAGCATTTAGCGTCCCCCATCACGAACGGTGACTTGAACCAGCTCCCATCCGGAAAATCTGCCATCGACATTCTCACCGATTTCATCATATATCTCTTCCGCTGTACCAAGACCTATATAACAGAACGTCATCCCTCATTGACCTGGTCAGCCATTGAGGATTCCATCGAATATATTTTCACTCATCCGAATGGCTGGGAGGATGTACAGCGGCTATACCGACGGGCAATTGAACGTGCCGGCCTCATTCCCTGTACACCTGAAGGGCGATCTCGTGTCCACCTGCTAACAGAGGGCGAAGCAAGCCTTCACTTTTGTGTCTCACATCTAAGGGAGACAGTCAATCAAGATGCTCCCCAAGGAGTCGTCATCGTTGATGCTGGAGGAGGGACCATCGACTCGACTATGTTTTCGATTTCGACCAAACCAATCTCTTGTGAGGAGATTGCTCCGGTTGAATGTATGCAAATATTGTAGTCCTCGTCATGGGTTTCTTCTTTGCTCATATCCCTTCCGTAAGGTCGGTTGCAAGGTTCAGCCTTTGTTACTCGTCGGGCTAGAACTCTATTGGAAAGTAAGTGGCCTATTCCTTCTAGCTATCACCTCGTCAGTGACAAAACTATGCAAACAGGAAAACTTCAAGGCTGGGACCATTCCACCCCCGACGAAATAACCGAATTCACACATGAATTTGATCAGAAGACAAAACTTTTCATCAAGAGCGATCAAGAACCGGCCTACGTTAGGGTTGCCTTTCCTAGGTATAATAATCCAGATTTTAACATCTCAAATGGAAGATTGAAGTTGACGGGGTAGGGTTTCATGTAACGTAAGCCGTCGCCGATGATATGATCTCGTATTCTAGTGAAGAAGCTACTGGTCTGTTCGATGAATCCATCGATGCCATCGTTAGCGCATTCGAGAGACAGCAGAAATCCGCCACGATGCCAATTAAAGTGAGTTTTACCCTCCCCCAATACCAGCCGCTGCATTACCCACATTTACAGATGGCGTTCCTTGTTGGGGGATTTTCAACAAATGACTGGTTTTGGTCTAGGCTCCGGTCGTATTTCAACGGAAAGGGTGTCGACATATATCGTCCAGATAATCATATGTATGTAATTGTCTCGTACGCCAGCATATTTCGCTGACGCGTCTTGACTAGCAACAAGGCTGTTGCTAACGGGGCAGTGTTGTCTCATGTCGATCGTGATAGTCATCTAATCGCGCTGCGAGTTGCCCGTGCTACATATGGTGTAATCTGTTCGGTACCCGTCGAAGTAAACGATAAGGAGCACACCAGGAGACAACATCTGTGGGAAAGAGATCCGGCAGGCAAATGCTATGTTCCGGAGTGCTTTAAGCCGACTCTTCGCAAGGTTCGTTTTATGCGTGGTGGTGTGCGAGATACTGATAATTGTCCTCGTTGCAAGGGTACTCCCGTCCATGCCGAGATGGAGTTCCCGTACCCCTTCTCACTTACCGAGAGCAGTCGAGCGGACTTCGGTATTCAGACAGTGCGCATTTTGTGCTACCAAGGCAGCTCGTCCGACCCAAAGTGGGTGGACCAAGATCGATGTGAGTTCTTTCCAGTGCTATCTTCACGTTGTCACGTAATGCACTTGCAGCATCTTTTTCTACATATTGTACTGTCCGCGTCGACCTACGCGAAGCGGCAAAGGACCTGGAACCCAAGAAGATGGCTTCGGGCCAGGTTTACTACCAACTAGACTATGATGTGATTGTATTCTTCGGGCTCACGGAAATCCAAGCGCAGCTGCGCTGGAAGACGAGAGTAAGCTTTGTATCGTAATATATCGCTTATTACTGATTTATCCTCTTTCCAGGGGAGTGAGCGCCGGTGAGCCCCTTTGAGTTGCTTTGTTATGCTGTCTAACCCTTGTCCCAGTATACCAGCAACAATCTTTTGCGAAGATTGAACATTGATTGTCAGCGGAACTAGTGTTACATCTTCACTTGTCCACCTATGCATGATCCTGAGTCCAAACACCGGATCCATGTTGGTTGTTTGTGCAACAGGCACGAATACATTCGTTTGCTCCCGGCACACTCTCTTTCGATATTCTAGTCCTACGGAGGTTATGGTCCCAGTCCATTTTGGTAGTAGTCCTATGTGCATTCGTTTGACACGGAAAAAAGGGATATCGCTTACGAAGTTTGTGGACACCACGAGGCTTATAAAATAGCCTCAAACCTGATTTGATACTTGTACTCAATAACTACTCATGCCAAATCGTCGACTACGCGCCACTATGCCTATGCCGGATGGCTTGATCGAAGCAGGGAGCGCTAGCTCGGGGGAAGCGTCAGCCCCAGCAACGGGTTTAGAGGACGTCAAGCATCCTGGTGGGCCAATCCGTTACGGTATGGTTCGTCCCTAAAATCTCTTTTACGCTGGTAGTCCAGATAGTGACGACCAGTATTCCCGCGTGGCATTTAGGCTCTGCTCCGCAAGTCAAAAGCAGTTATTTCAATGGCAACCAAGTAAATCCCCCCCTTTTTTTTACCGAAATTCTTACTCAAGGAAGTTGTTGTCATTGACGTGCACAAAATTTCAGATACTTGCCAGTGCGCAAAGCAACACCACCTATCGTGGATGACTCTCGTCTAGACGGCAGCAACCCCGATCTGAACAACGAGAATACGACTCTAAATCGCCTCGCGCAGAATACTTTCGCCTCGCCGGTATGGACTGTGAGGAATGGTTCACGGTCATCAATGCTAACAGGTCGTCAGACGCTTCACACCACCGGCGGGACAGTACAAAAAGCTCAGCCCCAGTCCGGTACCACTACAGCCCGATTGCCAAGTCGAGGAAACGAGCCAGTGCTGGGTGACCTTCTCACTGGTGCAGACGTCGAACCATATCCAAGATGGAGAAATGAACTGCGATTGGATGGCCCTTTGATTTCAGATGTCGGACAATTTCCAAGATGGAGATGTGATCAGGTGTTGGACTCGGAGGGTTACCCAAATTTAGGTGTCGACCCATTCCCGAGGTGGAGAAGGGAACCGCTGAGCTCAGGGGCCGAGCCATTGCCAAGATGGAGAGACTTGCAGGTAGTGGAGGATTCGCCGACTTCAAATGTCGACTCTCGTCTGCCAAGATGGAGAAGCGAGCAAGTGTTGGGGGCCCCTTCGGATCCTGACATCGAAGTGGATCAACTACCGAGATGGAGAATCGAGCAGGTGTTGAATGTCCCTTCAGGCTCAGACTCGGATCAACTCCCAAGATGGAGAAATGAGCAGATGTTCAAGGTTCATCCGAGTTCCAGTATTGATCGGTTGCCTAGATGGAGAAACAAGCAGGACCCAGAGGAGACCAGACATACGGAGGATGGGCAAGGAACCCAAGTCCAGGAGAAAATGTTGATGCAGAATGCCCAGCGAGTTTTGCAGGACGTGCCTCATGTGAACGTCAGTCCCGAGGGGTGCATTCTAGAGGGCATCGTGGCATCGGACATAGACCAGAGTTTGCAACTGCCTAAGAGCGAGGAGCTCGCTTACATCGATCGGAGACAGCTTCACCTCGCTGTTGAGCACCTTGGAGACATTGCAGTGGATGCCCTGCAATATGCTGATGCTATCGAGCACTTTTCAACCGCACTGTCTCTCATCCCCTCCCCAGCAATTCTCATAAAGCGTAGCAAGGCGTTGTTGATGGCCGGATTGTGGGGGCAAGCTTTAGGTGATGCAAATAAGGTACGCCGTTGTTACCCCTTTAAGTAAATGGCAGGCCAGTTCTGTTGATACATCATCAGACGATTGAACTCGATCCGTCATCTCCGTGGGGCTACGAGATGAGGCATGCGGCTCTTCACAAAGCAGGAGATTACATTAACGCGGTTGATGCATTCAAGTTGATGTTCTCAAAGTTAGCGGAGTCGCCCGATCCCGAAGTTCAGCGTGAGTTATATCGTCGTTGTAATGGTGGATATGATGAGTACATCTCATAGACAGAGCGCAGTCACCATTACATCAGCCCATCGAGCGTTCAAGCAGCGATACGCAAAGTTGTTCAGCAAACCATACGCGACTCGCCACGAGTGCTCATTCATACGACCACTGGTCGTCTCCAAAATAAAACCGAACAAGCATCTGCGTTCGAATCCACGCCAACCTTCAGCGAACTCGTGTCATCCATGACAACATGTGTCGACTCCGCCTGGATCGAGCGTGAAGTGCAGTGGTACTACCGATATGCCATGCTGTCGCATAGGTGGGAAGAGAATGAACCTTTGTTCCAGCAGGTGGTGCACATTACGGTAGATGATTTGAAAAAGTCTCCGACTCACGAGAAGCTGCAAACATTTTGCAAGCTCGTTCGGGACGCAGGATTCAAGTGGGCTTGGAGCGATACATGTTGTATCGATAAATTGGATCACTTCGTTCTCCAGGAAGCCCTAGTCGCGATGTTCAAATGGTACCAGGGTTCAGCCATGATGATCGTTTTCCTCCGTGGTGTTCGCTCCTCGTCGCGTCGAGGTGCTCTCGTGAAGAGTATCTGGAATACCCGTGCCTGGACGTTGCAGGAGTATGTTGCCTCTAAGATCATTCGTTTCTACACGGAAGACTGGACTCCCTACCTAAATCTGGAAATGCCGAACCACAAAGAAGCATCTGAAGTTATCTCAGAGATGGAGCAAGCGACAGGAGTGTCTGCACAGCAATTGATGGCACTCCGTCCAGGCTTAACGAGCATCCGCGAGAAGTTATGCCTTGCTTCGATGCGGGAGACGACACTTGTGGAAGATGCCGCTTACTCTTTGCTCGGCATATTCTCAGTTTCCGGTATTCCTGCGATATACGGTGAAGGGGAAGCTTCACTTGGGCGCCTATTGGCACATATCCTCACTGGATCTGGAGACGCGAGCATTCTTGCATGGACTGGGAACTCTGGTGGCTTCAACAGTTGTCTGCCCGCCAATGTCACTGTGTTCAAAGAACAGGCATCTTCATACCTCCCTCCAGCCCCTTCAAATGCTGAGGTAGAAAGAATACCGACTGGACTACAATACTCCTCCTTCTTCGGCATGCTCCTGAGGCCATCCAGTCGTCTCAATTTCGACCTCGAGATGGCCCTGAGGTTATACGAGCGTCTCAACGATCTTCCCGCGCCTTGGTTCGCAGCGAACCGGATGAAACTTCCATGCATTGCTTTTCAGCTGCCATCTCTTTGGCCTCGTTGGACGAGTTCGGGCTTTGTTTACTATGCGGACACTGTTGCTTTTGGGAAGTTGGAAATTGAGACGAAAGAAGACCTCTCCCACATGAATTCGCTTCATGTCATTCATCCCTGGTTGGACGCTCTTCTAGGACGCGACGAGATGCGCAGTGACGCATACGTGGAAGACGATGTCGCGCCACAACCCTCACGGGAAGCGGACAAGGTGGCGTTGGAAATCGACCAGGAAATTGGTGGCAATTCCACGTCGCCAAATCCTCAAGGTGGGCCTAAACCAAAATTTCCTTCACGCCCTGTTCCCGTGAACGAGGGCACGCGAGCGATACGGCTCGTTGCTCGTCTTAGACAGCCGTTCGGTGCGTTGCTACTCACGCCGGTATCGACGGGCGGACGTGCAGTGGACTACAGGCGGGTCGCGGCAGATAGTTTGATCACCCTGCAATTTCAGGAAAACTTCCCGCTGGCTCAGATACTGGACAACGTACGCACACTCGATGTTTTGTAACTACGCAGCATCTCGAGCTACAGTTAACTTGAAATACTCACATGTTGACTATGCGGCTGTCATCGAGATTTTTGCATGATGGTTCACTGCAGAGACTCGGATTGCAATGTCCGAGATAATTTACAGCCGTTAGCAAGTACGGTAGTATATACGGTCGACCTTGTATCTGGGGGCAGAAAAATAAATTCCTTAGTCCCACTGGCATGCCCTCACAAAATGATCCAGGGTCACCACCTTCGCGTATTTGTCGTTCTTTGATAAAGTATATAAGTCGAGCAATAGGTTAGGGGTAGCATCTATCTATTATTGCCTAGGGGGTCATCTCGTCTGACTCTTGAACCTCTGCCTCACTCTTCTTCCATCTTGTAACAAACTTACATGAGTGTGCTACTCCCAGATGTCGACTGTACTCCAGTATTATCCGTTACCCTCAAGTTGGCAAGTCGGCACCTTCTCAAGCACACAATACTTCCATTATTTTACTACAAAACCCTTCATTTTTTTAATCTACCTGCATACTCCAAGTTGAATGTGCGCAAACGGTCGAGTGGAGATCGCTTTCGTCACGCTGCGCGTCACGGCGTGTCCGCCAACAACGTGACGACTTTGTGGCTGCCGACTTCCACAACGGATAGTTTCGCCGATGTAATGTCGCTCATCAAGAGTGCGCCTCCAGAACCCATGCTGAACTTTCTTGTCAGAGCCATGACACTACCGCTCCAAGTTTTATGTCATTCAGGTCCATGTAGCACTTCCCGTCCCTGTGACGCATACTGAAAGTTTCGTGATCACATGCCGCCAGTCAACTTTGCATATACGTTCAATCCAAACGTTCCCACCAACGGCTATCCTTCTGGCGCAGCACCGTCGCTGTTGTCCAACATGTCCTGGCCGCAGTACCAGGCTTCATCCCTCCAGCTCTTGACGTTCGAGGACCCGAATGTACTCACGCTCACTGATGACACCTTTAGGGCTGAGGCGATCGAATTCTTGGATGCAGTGCAGGACCGAATGGACTTTTAGTCCTTCCAAGGGAGCTCGGGAATTCGATCGTGTAAGAGTCACATGTAAGAGGTCATGTAGACACATACCTTGATAGAAGATGTGGCAAACATCGATAAATCGGCTGTTCTTAACATGATGCTACCAAGTTCTGTGCCTGCCCAGCCCGATGCATGCGCACCGAGTCCGCTCGGGCGGGAAGAAAATCGCGAGGATCGTAAAGGAGCGAGCGTTGTTCGAAAGAACAAATGGCGGGCGCGTACAAACAGATGGCGAGTCATTCGTGGTGATCGTCCCAAGTGCATGAAGAGCGTACCAAGCCCATGGACGGGCATCAGGATTACAAACTGCAAGCAAGCAAAGTGCATGATATGTGTCCGTAGTAACCCTCGCGAATATCGCTTCGCGCGCAACTGCAGCACACCTTGAAGACAACAAGTACGACGCGCAGAGGGCACACTACGCACCTACCCTGACGTTTGCACGTGGTCGGTTGCGAGACAGGTCATCCAGGGTGTGGCATTCATCCGTAGCCAGAGCCAAAGGTGTCCAAGCCGCCCTCTGAACATCAACTCTACCAACGTCCTCGTCCATCCTGACCACCGTCGCCTTTCGGTCATTAACAGCACCTCCGCGACGCGACGCTTCATGTAATGAGGCACGGAGGATTACCTGGGTGTCATGCCCAAAGTCGACGTGAAGCGGTTCGTGCTGACCCCGTGTCAAGTGAAGAGACGTTTTGAGAATTACTTGCATGCTGTCTCAGCCTGTCGCCGCTCCACCAAGGAGATGGCGTTCCTAGTCTGTAACATTAGCATTCGGTTGTTAGCTGATGACCCTCTTGGGCGACCAATGACGGAAGAATGTCGGTTTGTGTTGTCGAGTAGAGTGAATTGATCCGATCACGATGGTTTACACTGCCTGATAGGGCCCGAGCCAGTGATAGTCGACGTCATTCAAGGTATGCATGTGCTGTTTCTTCAGGCCTGGGGCGTCGATGGACCTGTCTTGGGGACTTTGCTTGATTTCAAGTTACTGCACCAAGTATTATTTGCCGAGAATTGGGCATCTGTGCAAAGCATACGCAAACAGGTCAAATATCAAACAGATATTACCGCGCATCCTCCCCCTCCGC
Organism: Boletus austroedulis; assembly: GCA_038089435.1. NCBI lineage: Eukaryota > Fungi > Basidiomycota > Agaricomycetes > Boletales > Boletaceae > Boletus > Boletus austroedulis. Next base: position 272 of record JBBPKX010000661.1, on the reverse strand, counting down.
TTTTCGAAACGTCAAGACCATCGACCGACCCGTCATCTGCCGTTCCTTGCACTCTCTCCCCGCCCCAGCGAGCGCCTCCGCAATCTCATCTCCAAACGCGGACAACGCCTCCCGACTCGACGGCCGATGCCCATGCCTGACAGCAACGACGACGTCGACGCGATAGCCCTTGTCCAGATCCCGTCTCGCCTTGCGCATCTTGTGCGCCATGTCTGCGGGTGCGACGCCCCACGTGAGCTGGACCTCTTTCTTGGACGCGTCCTTGCCCACTT
>JBBPKX010000659.1:0-13240 GCA_038089435.1 Boletus austroedulis | reverse complement strand
TCCAAAAACTGTTACAATGGTGTTCCTGTTTTAAAATTGTCATATCTTTGCAACCTCTGGGCCAAATCACATGATCCAGGGACCAATTTGTAGCCAAGAGTTTGTACTTTATTTGGTCCCACCAAAGCCAAGTGGAATTCCCACAGGTTGTTGTAAGACACTTCACACACTGATTTTTGGTTAATCATTGTAACGCTTTTTGGAGTCACTGTACATTATCTCTTATGGACCTTGTTTTATACATGTATACACTAGTCCCAGGTATGCCTGGACTATAAAGCAATGTACTTAGAATTACCAATCCAGCTTACCATTAGCTCACAACCACCACATTACCATCTGAACACTGTCACTGTCACTGTATACCATTCTTCACTGTTTTTCCTACCATTTCAATGTTTTCTATACCATTTTCACTGATGTTCAGAATTCCATACTATGAACAAAGAACATTGGACTTTCTTCTACTGCTCTTGATTGCTGGGTAACATCCCAAAACCCTTTGGAACACTCACCCATCCTACAGAGTCCCTTTTGGAACAAACATATCACTCCCCTAGATCTCCCTTCCATTGGCCAGGACTAGTGGACTTCCAAAGTCCTTCCAGCCAATTTATCTGTTCTTTAGTGTTCAGAGTAAGTCCAGACCAGAGATGACTAAGGAGTTGGGGTAATATATATAGGAGTCATAAGATGCAACAGAGAATGTACAAACTGACAACATAGTCTGAATAAGCAGGAAAGACAGAGGAAGGAAAATACTGAAAGACTAGAAGGCTATGTGACAGAAAATGGAAAGGTGATGAGAATTGAACTAGAACAAAAGGAGAAATACTATAAATGAAAGTCTAAAGGAGTGGAGGAATCTCTGTAGCAAGTTCAGATGGGTCAAAGAACCAAAGTGGAACTCCTGGTGGGAGTTCAATGGAGGCAACCAGAGTTTGATGGGGCTGGTTGGAGATGGTCAGAATAGGGATTGACATGATATATGACAGAAGGGATATGAGCTTTCCTGCTGGTGGAATGTTCTGTTCCTTGTGTCTTGCACATAAGTCATATTGAGTGACATACTCCTTCACCATTGTGGACAGTCCTGGCCACACATAGCTCTGTCTAATCAGTTCTAATGTCTTCTCTGATCTGGGTTGTCTAGCTATAGGAGTATCATGATGTAATCAGAGAATTTCCATTCAAAGTTCTTTGTCATCTGAGACATAGATTCAGTTTTCATTGTCCACTAGCAAATCTTCTTGCTCCATATAGACTTTGTGCTCCTTCTCTAGTTGGACTTCCAATTCTTTTGGTCTATGAACATGTCCTTTAATCCATTGGAGGATAGAGTTGTTGTCTGTCTCTAACCATATTGTCTGGATTTGATCCAGTTGAATGACTGTTACTCCTTTATTATCCTCTTCCCTTCTGTCTGCATGATCCTCTTGTCTAGAGAGCATGTCAGGTTTGGCCATTTGTGTTCTGGCTTTATGAATCTATTTGAAGTGGAACCTTGACAGATACTGGGCCTATCAGGCCTGTCAATGATTGAGGTCCTGCCTTTTCATGAATTATTGAAGGTTGGCATGATCATTTCAAATTTCAAACTCATGGTGGGCATCTTCTAGGTAGTGTTGCCATTGCTCTAAACTCTGTATAACTGATAACATCTCCTTGTCTGCTACCAGGTAGTTCTGTTCTTTCAACATCATGGAGTGTAAAGAGTATGTGATGGGATGCCATTTTTCATCAATCTTGATGGATAGTACTGCTCTGATTGCAAAATCCAATGCATCTGTCTCTAATTAGAATTGTTTATCTATATCTGGATATGCAAGGATAGAGGTAGATGTGAATCAAGATTTTAGCATGTCAAACACTTTCTGCTGAGATTCTTCCCATACAAAGGGAATGTCCTTCTTTGTGGGATCATTGAGTGATTGCACTATCTGGGTGTAACCTTCTATGAATCTTCAATAGAAGTTGGCTAATCTAAGGAAACTTCAGATGTTTTGGACTTTGGAGGACATAGGCCAATCTAGAATAGCTTTTATCTTTTCTTCATCCATTTGGATTCCTTTGAAAGTCACTATCAGTCCAAGGAATTCAACCTCTTTTACTTGGAAGTAGCATTTCTCTGGTTTTATGAATAAGTTATTTTTGGCAAGCCTGGCCAACACTTTGAGTATGATCCAGTCATGCTCTTTACAGTCTTTGGTCTTGGTAAAGATCATGATGTCATCAATGTAGACAATGCAAACATCATCCATGTCAGCAAATAGCTTATTCATCATGGTCTAAAAGGTTGCTGGCAAGTTGTAGAGGCCAAAATACATGATGAGGGGTTCAAAAAATCCTTGATGACATACAAATGTAGCTTTCCATTCATCTCATTCCTTGATCCAAATATTATTGTATTCCCAACACAAGTCCATTTTTGTGAATAGCTTTGCTTCTTGTAATTTATTGATGAGCTGGAATACAAGAGGTAATGGATAATTGTTTCAAATGGTGAATTCATCAAGATATCAGTAATCCTGTACCATCCACTTTTATTCATCCTTCTTCAGCACAAAGAATACTGAGGACATCTGTGGCAATTTAGAGGATCTTGTATATCCTTTAGATAATTGGTTGTCTATGAAATTGCTGACTTCCTTTTGTTGTACTGGATCAAGGGGAATCAGTCTCCTTTTCTTTGATATGAAATCCAGTTTCAGCTCTATGGCATGATTCTATGGTTTCCTAACTGGCATTCTCTCAGATTCCTTCTTTGAGAAGACATGGAGGTATCAATGATACTCTTCTGGGACTAGTTCTTCTGGTCTCTTATTTTGATCCATTAACTTCACTAGTTTTGGATCTATTTGCTATCCACAGTACATTTCCATGACATACTGGGTATCTTGGGCCTCCATCTGGTGGATTTGATGTAAGAAAGGACTGCTGCATTCCAGTGGGCACTGGGCCATCCTTACCATTGCTAGCTTCCAGTCTATCTCTGGGTTGTGGCACTTTAACCATATGTATCTGAGAATGACTTTATTCTTTCTGAGGTTGGTGATCTTCATTCTCATCTTTTCTTAGTGTCTGTTGTACTCCATTATGACAGTGGTGTAGTACTTCAGATCTTTGGCACTATTCTTTGTTCCATCAGCATTGTATAAGATTATCAGCTGAGGTAAAGGCTTTAGAGGTATGTCATTCTCTTTAGTCCATGTTTTGTCTAGAAATATCACATGTGATCTGGAATCTAATAGGGTGATGATGGTGATTGTCATTCCTTTCTCAGTAGTGATTTCTACAGGTAGATCTAGTTCTTGTTTCAGTGATCTGTTGACTTCTTTGGCAATAGCTGCTAGATGTCTCATATCTATACCTGTTGGTTGGATCATCCTTGGCTTTTCTTGAATGACTGCTGGCATAGATTCATGGCCATCTGTTAATAAAGATATCATGTAAGCATCTGAGCTTGGTTCTGCAGCTTGTTCACTTAGTCCTTCAAGACTGCTTAAGCTTTTTCCAAGCTTGAGGGCATAGATTGAAATAGGGCTTTTACTTGTTCCATTATCATGCCTTTGTAGGCATGAGGGATATCAACTTCATCATTCCATGACATGGCTTCTTCCATGTTCATGGCTCTGGATGATTGAGACTTTACTTGTATACAATTGGGTTTATGCTTTCTTTGAGACCATGAGCAGTTGGGCCATTTACTAGATGATTGCTGGTATTCTTTAGCAAAATAACCAGGCTTTCCACAATTAAGGCACATGGACACATATGCTCAAGTCTTTTTAAATTTTTTCAAGACATGTACCTTTCCTGATCATGACTAACTCTCTTTCTTCATCATCAGGCTCCTCATCAGGTTCTGATCCCATCTTGAGCTGATCTATATCCATTGCAAATGGATCTCAGCAAGCTATGGTCCCATTATGGATAAATGAAAGAAGTTGCCTTCTAGTGCCTATTGTTTGGCATTTCTCCAGATAGTCTGGCACTGTTGCTAGTCTAGGTCCTTCCATGAGGATCCTATTGATGATCTTTTGATCAACATTCTTTTCAATAATAGAGATTAGATGTGAGGTATCTATTCCTATCTGGGGCTCATATCCCATAAACTTGATGATCCAGTCATCAATCAACATCTTCCCTTGTCTGAGGGATTGGAGTTTCACTCCAGCCCATTCCTATTGGTTAACCAATCAGAACAGAGCTTCAACTTTGATTACTAGAGTGGCTCATGCATAGATTTCTTCTGATAAGATAAGATCTAATTTCATCTAGGCAAAGCCTCCAGCCTTTTGTTCTTCTAACCAAGATAGGATGGCTATTATGGCCTTCTGGCTTGCTGGCAGAAACACTGCAGTGTTTTCATTTAGCCAAGCCTGGATCTTCATCCACCATTCCTCAAACTTTGATCTAGATCCATTATAGGATCCAAGGTCTATGAATGCTTTACTAAGCTTTGGTGCTATGGTGGGATTGGCTAATGTTAACACCTATAGGGCAGTGACTTGAGTGGTGGCAGCATTAATCTGTTGTTCTAAAGTGGCAATAGTTGCCACTTGTCTTCTAGTCATGGTATTTGTGGTATGCAGTGCTGCCTGCACATTATCATGTCTTTCTGTAAGATGATCAAATAGATTCAGCAGGTCCTGGGCTAACATATGATTGAGTTGTATCACCAATAGGTTGTTGGCAAATGGCTGCTGATCAAAGGAATGACTTATTAGTGTCTATAGGGATGTGAGGGTGGATAACAAATAGTGTGGGGATAGGCAGTCTATATATGGTATGCTCTAAGATCTGATCATTGAGCTGTTTTAGGTTCATTAGCACTCTTTCCATAGCTTCCTTGATTCTTTGTGTCAGAATGCACAAGTGTGCATGCTACTGATCACATAAAGATATATTACATGGACCACACAATATAGCTCCAGATGCCATTCCATATGGCATACACACAGTCCAATGCCTTTAGACACTTTATGTGCTATTTTGGATGTGACACATTCTGTCTTGTATTTAGTTGACCCTACATTCCACTTTTACTTCTTTAGTTAGCTAGCTTGTATCTACAAATACTTAAATGTGTCATTTTTGTAGTTGCTGCCTCAGTTCATCTGCCCCACAAACAATTGAGGTGAGCATTTGCATACAATTGAACCAGAACAATTACTTACCAGTACATAGTGATTCCTTTCAGGTGAATATTGATATAGTCTGTCTGCCCCACAAATGACTGAATGATTTCTTTCACCTCATCTAGCTTGCCTGGCTAGTAGGGTTCTCTCTTGTGTGATAAGATACCAGTGTCTAAATGAGTTCTTCTTTTTGCTGCACTACATCCAATCATGCACTGTTCTTGCCAAGCCCTTTGTAATACATCTGCAAATACTAGGGTTTTGGAGTCTGAACTTTCTTCATTCTCTCTCCTTACTACTTGTTCTTGGTGTTCCTGTTTGGCTTCAATAATGTGTGGTGGTGCTTCTTTGATAATATATATCTCTCTAATGGGTTCTGTCTGAGTTTTTGCTTCTTCCAGTCTAGGCTCAACAATGATAGTATTTGAAATAAACAGTAGCATAATATGGAAGGAAATAATGAGGGCACTGAAGTGTTGAGCAGGGTCAGAGAGGAGCAATGATGCCCACAGCAATAGATGCATGAGGGCAGAACCAATGGAAGTAAGGAGGATGAGAAGGAGTAGGAGTTCTCTGTTAAATGTGAATTCACTCCTATATGTCTGCATGGGCAGCATGGACTCTTTGTTTAAGCTCCATGGCTCATGCTATATTCTAGTTTCTCTCCTGAGCAAGGTGTATTCCCTCTTGTATAAGATTGTTAATCTTCCTCTGTAATCTCTCTCTAGTTGCATGTCTATATCTGCTTGCCTTAGTTGTTGATCCACAATGCTCTCCATTAGTGACCCAGGTCCAGTCTACAGGTTCCACAAGAAGCAGTGCTAGGTGATCCAGGGTTGAGGGGTGGTAGGGCAATGTGCCAACTTTGTGCTTGTGGGGATCTACTATATCCCCTTGTAGGCTAGCTGTAGTTTCTACTAATGTGGACAGTGAGTCATCTGGTCCAAGAGTACTGCCTTCTTGAATGGTCCTGAGCTCTTTGTCTAAACTTGTACAATAGTTGGATAACCCTTTCAATCCTTCCAACTCTTCTGCTACTTTCTTCAGGTGCAACAGCCTGTATGCCTATACCCTCATTTTTCATTTTTGCATTATTCTTGGTTGTAGGTCACAGCCACAGCATAGCCACAAGAGTCACCACAAGTCATATTGAGTCATGTTGAGTCATAAACTCTCATAAGTCACATGAATAAGTGATAACTAAGTCACCACAAGTCATGCTGACTCATATCCTTGTAGAAGCCTCATGAAGTCTAGACCAGGTACAAGCAGCACAGGTTTGCATAGCATTGCATAGGAAGGGTCTAGAGCATGCACAGGTTAGCACAGTTAGATACAGGATTTGCCTTGCAGCTACATCATGTTGATCTCACAGCAGTCTCATGGAGGAGGCACTGTTATATCTTATCCAATAGTAGTATGGATGCTTTACAGCCTTACCAACCTCATGTACCAATAGCTATAGAGGCTCAGGATAGCCTCAGTAGCACAGACCAAGCACTGCCTTGTAGTGTAGAGTATATAAAGGCCTGTCAGTAGCACAGTCCCCATCTCAATTCATCTCATCCTTTCCCTGTCTTTCTCTCAGCCCCTTAGCTCCTTCTCCAGTTGCTTGAAGCACACCCCCTCCAAGCCCTTTAACTAGGGAATCCCAGAGTATAGAACAGCCTTAGGAAGTCAAGTCATCACATCAGGTGTTTTGAGGGCAGGTATAGAGGCTGTGATGGGGCTTCATGAGCTCCAGTGTGATTCCTCTATGGATAAGGTGGAATGCTGTTACTTTACCTGTAGGTCTTCTTTGTCTTCTTCCTTTATGTCAATTGGATAGTCTGGCATGAGGTCCTTGAGTGTTATAGTAGATGGTCTAGCTCTGAGTACTAGATCTAGAAATCCTGCAACTTCAACAAGGCTGTATTCAAGGAGGTCTTCAATGTGGTAGTGCAACACTGGAAAGATGTTCAGTACTCTGAACAAACTATATGGAAGTTCCTACTAGTGAACTCAAGGTCCTTTAGTTGACTTGATATATCTCCAATGGATAGCTAGTCCAGCAGATGAGGGCAGTTTTATTCTAATGAAATGACCAACTCACTTAAGAGCTAGTATGCCTGAGGGGGTGTATGCAAGGGCAGAAGTGAGGAGGGAAAACTCCAAGAAGAACAAGCCTGGGATGTCTTGTTGCCTTGGACCTGGTATTTATACTCTACTGTACATGGCTGTGCTACTGAGACTATACATGAGCTGTATGTGCTATTGGTATATGAGGCAAAGCATCAGGGTAGAGATACACAGAATAGGACAAGTAGATGAGTTGTGTAGAGTCAGTCCAAGTCATAGGGGCTAATTCAGGATGGGCATGTGTTGGGGCACATGCACAGCTGATCATGGTCCTACAATGTTTCAAAGTTATGACATCAAGGGTTTGCATAGCCTTGAGCCATGCACCTTGAGTCTGGACTGTTCTAGACACCATCCACAAGTCCATGTCTGCTAATCCTTAGCTAAAAGGCAAACAAGAAAGAAATAAGAAAAGAAACTAAATAGATGGCTGTTAAGTGTCAGAAAATAGGTGGAAAAATAGGGAAACATAACAATACTGGACTTCTCTTTTATTACACTGGTCTTATATATATTAATTTAACATTCAAGGACTTTGTTTTTATCTATATATTTGCTAGTCCCAGGTATGCCTGGACTATAAAGCAATGTAATTAGGATTATAAATCCAGCTTACTATTAGCTTGCAACCACCATCTACCATCTGAACACTGTCACTGTCACCATTCACCACTCTTCATTGTTTTTCACATCATTTTAATGTCCACTATATTATTTTCTCTGATGTCTGGACTTTCAGATTATGTTCAATAACCTCTGGACTAGTCCTTTTAGTTCTTGATCACTAGGTAACATCCCCAAGACTTTTTGGAATACTCACCTACTTTACAGAGTCTCTTTTGGGATAAACCCATTGCTTTTCTAGACCCTTCTTCCTATGGCAGAACTAGTGGACTTCAAAATTCCTTCCAGCCAACTTCACTGTTCTTTAACTAGAGCCAACTACAAGGGACTCATAAATGGATTCCAGAAGATGTCTGTGACCTATGGCCTAGTGTCAAGAACTTGAAAATTTATTTGACTATTTTTAAAACCTACAAATTGGAGAGATATCATCACTCCTGGTTCTAGCCCCTTCTTACAACAATCAACACAATCAATCTGATCTGTGTGAAGTTTCAGATCTAGACTTTAGTTATCCAACAGGATTTTATATCAATCATTTAGCTAATGATTCTAATTGGTTTAGAAGATTTTGGATCCATTTTTCTCTTTCACCTCTTAAATTCTGATGTCATTCCTCCCTAGTTATAGGACCTACTGTCAGAACTGAAAATTTACCTGATGTACTATACCTTGAAAACTTATATCTGGAGCATTTATAGAATTGTTACCTCTGAGAAACAGGAAGGAGAATTTTATGCCTTCATTTTCTTTACCACTTACACCACTCTTGTTGAGAACTTCTTTGTCTTCCTCATCTTCATCTTTTCCATATTTCTTGTCCAATCTCTCATTCTCTGATCTTCTTAATACCATCAGTGATTCAATCTAGCTTACTTGTTAAGTCTGGTTCCTCCAGGCTCAAAGTCCAGCAGAGGTCTGAGGGTGGAAGGCAAAGGGCAATGGAGGTTTCAATTGAAGTCAATTAGAGGTTTAGAATATGGAGGTTCAGGGTATGGAGGTACAGAGGGGTGAGGACATTGGTGCAGAACATGTGTCACACCCTTATCAAGTCCCAAGTCCTTGTATTTCAGAGTAGAGGATGGAGAAGATTAAGACAGTTGAGATCAGACTTGAACTGGGAGAAGACTAAGATGATATTCAAACTGAGGAAACTATGGAGAAGTATAGGAGTTTATATATGAGTCCAGTAATAACTTTGTGTCTAGAGTTTGTGGAAAAGAGGAGCTAAGTGAAGGCAATGTACACAAGAATGCCACATCAGAGGATGGAGAACAGAGAAACCTGTAGATGTTTTTTACACAATGTTTGACAGGTAAAAAACCCAAAAACCACAGAAATGAACTTAGAATCAAAAGAAAACAAAAGAAAGGACATGAAGAGTACTATCTGAAATTGCAACTCCAAAATGTCTGGAACCAAAACACTGATGCAATGTCTGGAGACTGGAATGGACCAAAGTTGGACTTTGCAGGAAATGGTGATATGACATCACTCCAGTCTACTTCATTGCCTCCAGCTCACTATCTTCTTTCATTATACCAGCTAGTCTATTGTCCATTTCATTACTGTCACCTGTTCTGACAACATCATCTGGCTTATTACTTGCTCCATCACAAGCCCTTGCTCCATCTGTATCATCTAGTTTATCATCCACTCCATAGCTAGTACCTTCTCAACACTGCCTACCTCTTATATCTCCACTTATGGCCAACCTGTCCTGACCATGCCCTTGCCAGGCATCCAAAATGCTTTGAAATTCTATGCAAAGATGCTGTCACTGTTGCTATGCTTCCTTGAATTTGTTGACTTGTTAGGCACCATCACTGCCATTATAGAGACAGAAAAGATCCAATATATTGTCCAGTATGCTAATCTTGAGGAAGCTGAAGAATGGGAGTTACTCCTAGAGGTGACCATTGTTTCTGCTGACTGGAATATGTTTGTTGATGCCATTAAAAAGTTATATTCTAGTTATGAAGTTATTAACTGGTATTGTTGAGCTGACATCCAATATCTTGTACAAGAGTTCTATGCTAAGCTGATGTGCACTGTAGAGGATCTTGGTGAATATCAATGCAAGTTCCTGGAGGTTGTCTGGACTCTGATCATCACAAACAAGTTTGCCAGCTTAGATTTGAATGCACTCTTCTTGTCTGGACTATCAGCTGATCTTAAGGCATAGATCTAGTAATATCTCCTCTAATGAAATGCTAAGTGGAAAAAGAGCCAATATTTGGTACCACCAGTGCAGTCAGTGTAAATCACTCACAGATAGGCACTTCCTAGGATAGAGGTTTGTGGTTGGATGGATGAAGAAGTACTTTGGAGTGCAAAGGGCTTCAGAGACTCAAAAGATGATAGAATAGCAAAGGAAAGTATACATACTGGAGATATTTATATCTATGTACAATCCAACTATATAAGAAATAATAAAAGTAATGTCATGAAAGCCTATAGAATACCATGGAATGTTTAAAAATAAATGCTATTAAAGATATGATTGATATGTGAATGCAGTGTGACTGATATAAGAATTGTCCTATAAATGTATCTATTGACATGTCATCATCACATGACAAGGATCTAAATTGCTGATAAGAGGATCAGAAGATAAAAGGCTAGATCTTGATTGTGTGATTCTCAACACTCCTCCTCATGGAGATGGTTTTAAATGTCAGGAGTTTAATTCCTAACTGCAATGACTCAAATTGATCTGCTCTAAGATTTGGTAAACAAATCTGCAAGTTACTCTTGGGTTGAAACATAGAAGAGTTTGATTTTTTGTTGCTCTTCAATACATTCCTGAATGTAATGATATCAGATGTCAATGTATTTTGTTTGATGTTTCTGAGCAGGATTACTTGCAAGAAAGATAACTCCTTGATTATCAATAAACATTGAAATCCTGGAAAGGGAGAATCATAGTTCTTGAAAGAGAGATTTGATCCAAGAAAATCTATCTAGCAGTATCAGACATCACCATATACTCAGCTTCAGTACTGGAAAGGGCAATAGTATTTTGCCTCTTTGATATCCAAGATATTGGGCCATCTGCAAGGAATATGACTGAGCCAGTAGTCAATCTTCATAGTTCAAGATCAGTTGCCCAATCCACATTTGAGAATGCCAATAGTCCAAAGGACTTTGATCCATTAAAAACCAATACAAGATTCTTGGTTGAGGTCAAGTATCTTATGATATATAGTGCATGGTTTAAATGATCTTCAGATGGATTAGCTGAGAACTGTGACATCTTGATAACAGCAAAGGCTAGATCTGATCTTGTTCTGAGCATGATGTAAAGTAATGATCTGATGACTAATTGATAGCAAGATCATAAATTATGAGTAGATTCATTTGAAGTAACTTGGGGATTATAGCCTGTATGCAATGGAGTTTTAATAGACTTGGCATTGTCTATTTGAAACCTCTTGACAACCTTATTAGTGTAAGATATTTGATCAAGAGTTAGAATCTGGTTTTTGCACTCACAAGTGATTTGCATTCCCAGATATTCTGATGTAGGTCCAAGATTGCAACATTCTCATATTTTTATCAAGGCTTTCTTCTTAGCTTTGAGGAGTTTTGGATTGGATCCCATAAATAGTGTGTCATCAATGTAGATGACAACAATAGTCACATTTTCTCCTGAGAAAGAAAAATATATACTGGGATCTGCTTTTGATTTGGTAAAACATAAACCCAGTAAAGATTTATAAGGCTTCTTGTTCCACTGCAAGGAAGCTTGTTTGAGGCCATAAATAGCTTTCAAAAGTCAACAAACTTTTGATTTCTGACCTTTTTCAAGATACTCTTTTGGTTGTTCCAGATATATCTCCTCCTTGAGTTTTCTATATAGGAAAGTTGTCTTGACATCAAGTGCCACAATGTCCCAGTTTTTTATGGCTATGAGAAATAGAAGTAGTTGCTGAAATGACCAACTCACTTAAGAGCTAGTACACTTGAGGAGGTGTATGCAAGAGTAGAAGTGAGGAGGGAAAGCTCCAAGGAGAACAAGACTGGGGTGTCTTGTTGTCTTGGGCCTGGTATTTATACTCTACTATACATGGCTGTGTCTGGTCCATGCTACTGAGGCTATGTATGAGCCAATAGTGCTATTGGTACATGAGGCAAAGCATTGGAGCAGAGACATACACATTAGGATAAGGAGGTGAGTCATGTCAAGTCAGTTTGCATCATAGGGGCTATTTCAGGGTGGGCATGTTGAGGGTACCATGCATAGCTGCTCACTGCCCTACATCCATGGTTATGATGTCAAGGGTTCACATAGCCTTGAGCCATGCTGTCTTGGTCCAGACTGATCTAGACCAATCCTTGAGTCCATGTCTGCTAACCCTTAGCTAAGGGGCATACAAGAAGAAAATAGGAGAGAAACTAAATAAGTGGTCATAAAATAGAGGGAAAAAATAGGGAAACATTACACTATCCCCTCCCTATGAGCTGGCATCCTGACAGCTACTGGTCCTGATCCTCCATCTTCCCTTCCAGCAATTCATGTGGCCATTCCAGGTAGGCCAGGTACCATGCAAAGTAGCTGTGCTGTCTGCTAGGCATGTCCATATGCAGTGGCCATTATGTTACTTATGAGTGGTACTGACAGGATGGGCTAATGTCAGGCCAGTTGTACAGTTTGGGGTAGACATAGTAGTTTGGATAGACCAGGGAAAGCAGGTCTGGAATAGAGACCATGACATCTCTCTTAGATTCCAGCATGACACCAGGGAGCCATAGATGAATGGGCTCCTGCACAATCTCCCAAGGACCTACCCAGTTATCTGGTATCCAACCATAGTCCTTTGGGTCCAGGGCCAAGGATGGAATTGTGTCACCATTGGAGTCATGGCTTCCCCATACAGAGGCCATGTTAGGAATGCTGTGAGATTCCAAGCCATTATTCCAAATAAATATCCAATGCTTGGCATGATTGCTGAGGAGGTGGGTCAGATCCCATTCTAAGTCCCATATGGCATCTACATTGTCCTCTTTCCAATTTCTGATAGGTTCAGGTGTGAGGATATAGATAGGCAAGTAAAGGTGAAGACAGGTGGCATGTGTGGTGATGAGGATGGCATGTTTGCAGAGGCAAGAGAGAGTAGAGTGGATGTGGTCCATTGTGAGAGCAAGGCTTAATCAACAATAAGAGCATTAGTAACCCAGGTGCACCCCTAGGGCATATACTACAGGTGATCAAGGCAATTGAACAGTAATACATGCAGTGGCTTTTCTGGTATGTGTGATCTGCAATACTTAAATAAATTAAGGAACTCCAGCACTGCTATGCATAATTGCTGAGGGGTGTTCAGGATGGTGGCATAAAAGTCTGTGATTGCCTG
>JBBPKX010000655.1:0-13276 GCA_038089435.1 Boletus austroedulis | reverse complement strand
TTTGGTTGACAACTTTTCTGGCTTTGCTCTCCTGTCCTTTCTTCAGGAGAAGGCTGGTACCCTTGACACCTTTCAGGCTCAGGTTGCCTGGCTTGAGAATCGGTCTGGTTCTCGTGTCATCTCTGTTCGCTCTGATTGAGGTGGGGAATACATGTCTCTGAACTTTCAGGCGTTCCTTCATGATCGCAGTATCACTCACCAGACATCTGTTTCTCACACTCCTCAATAGAATGGACGGGCAGAGAGATTCAATTGGACTATTATGGAAAAAGCCGAGGTGTTATGCTTACATGCCTGCCTACCCAGGATCTTCTGGCAAGATGCACTGGAGACTTCACTTCATGTCTATAATAGGTAGCCCATGTGCCATCATCAGTGGAGAACTCCCATCAAATTATACTCTGGGAAGATACCAGATGTCTCATATTTCTGGGTGTTTGGCTGTTCAGCCTACGTCTTTATACCACCAGAGATGAGGAAGGACAAGCTATCTGCTAAAGCTGAGGAGATGACCTTCATTGGATATGAACCCAACACCAAAGGTTGGCAGTTCTGGTCTCAATCCAGACACCAGGTCTTTATTTCCACACACGCCACATTCAATGAAGCTCACTTCCACTCTTGTTCCAGAAGTGATGGAATTGACAAACAGACTGCTATACCACAAGATACTGTGACTGACCCTGATACTGCATCCACAACTAGTGACCAAGATCATAGGAATCCAGACCCTCCTCTTGAACATCACATTATAGTCGATGCACCTACTCTTGGACATGCACCACAACCAAGAAGATCACCAGCTACCCCTTCCGATCACTCCCAAAGCCCTCTGGCTTGGAGATCACAAGATTCACATCAAACTCATGACTCATCTACTTCTTCTTCATCATCTTCCGATTTTGGTCTATTTAGATCATCTCCACAGAGGACACCTCACATACCTTCTCCACCACCATGGTCTCCTTTACCTCCTAGAATGAGAGCAAAGAGAGAAAACAGACTGATGGGTTGTTGGCTGAATGAAGAAAATAATCTCCGCGACCATGATGACATGCCACAATGGAAACATTATCATGCTCCTCCTCTTCCAACACCTCCTCGCTTTACACCAGCTGCTTGGCAACCACCACGTCAACAGCATGAGCCACTTCCGACATTCCGTGCGTTACCACATCAAAATAGACAAACCATGGACAAATGGACCACAACCTGTCCTCCTGTTCAGGAAAGGAGAACTCAACAAGTTCCTAAGCCATGCATAATGCCTGATAATGCATATGGCAAGCGACCTCCACTTGCAATAGAGCAAGATATTGATATGGGTGTGGATCCTATTCAGGAAGAGCAAATGGAGGATGAACCAATCGGAACATCTACCTGTCAAGGGATGCAGTCGTCTGACTCTACCCCAAGACAGGGAAGTGGAATGTCGTCATCTGATACTACTTCACGTCCTACTAATGATGAAGATATGGGTGACCTTTATAGTTCTCAGTGGATACAATACCACTTACATATAGCCATCACGAAGAAAATTCCAAAGACATATTGTGATGTACTTTGAATGTCCCCAGATGAGCAAAAGCCATGGAGAACTGCAATGGAAGAAGAATATAAGTCCCTACTTGAATGAAAGGTTTGGACTTTAAGTGATTTACCCAAAGGTCATGAACCCATCAAGGGAAGATGGGTATACACAGTTAAAAGCAATGGCTGCAAGCTTGAGGATTGGGAGATGCATGCTCTCGACATCAAAATGGTGTTTTTGAAACAATCTAACTCACTTAAGAGCTGGACGCTTAGCGGGGGCGTTCGAGCGATGGGTGAGAGAGGGAAATATCAAAGGAGAACAAGACTGGGGTCCTGGCCTCGCTTCGAGCCTGGTATTTATACTCTACTGTACATGGCTGTGCCTGGTCCGTGCTAGCGAGGCTATACTATGTTAAATATGCTATTGGTACATGAGGCAAAGTACTGGGGCAGAGGTACACGAACTGGGACGAGGGGACGAGTCATCTCGTGCCCGATCTGAGTCATTCCGAGTCATAGGGGCTAATTATGGATAGGTGTGTGCTGGCAGCGTACAGCCATGCATAGCCTCGATGGGTTGGTCTGGGGCAATGACGTCAGGGGTTTGCTTAGCCTTGAGCCATAAGTCCTTGGTCTGGACTGCTCTAGATCCTTGTCCGAGTGCGAATCTGCTAACCCCTTAGCTAAGAGGTGAACATAGAGAAAATAAGAAAAGAAACTAAGTAAGAGTCCGTTAAGTATCGGATAACCTTTGGATAACTTATAGAAAATCGAGGGAACGTTACACTACCCCCTCCCTATGAGCTGGCATCCTGACAGCCAATCATTCACCTTCCAGAGGCTCCTCGGGTCATTGGAGATGTGCTAAGAACCACGCGAAGTATCCGCGCTGTTCTTGCAGCATGTTCATGTGCGGCGGCCATTGAGTAACCTGTGGGCGGTATTGCCCGGAGGGGCCGATATCAGGCCAGTGATACGGCGTGGGCCAAAGGGTAGCATTGGGACGAATGGGGGGAAGTGGATCCGGGATGGGGACGGCTTCGGTGACCTCAGGGACAGGCATCGTGCCGGGGAGCCACATATGCCATGGCTCGCTGGCTAGTTCCCATGGGCCAGGCCAGTTATCCAGTGTCCATTGCAGGTCAGCCGGGTCCGGGGTAGATGCTAGTTCTGGCATCGACTCATAGTCGTCATCATTATCCCCCCAAACGGAAGCGGTATTCGGGATGCTGTGAGCATCCGATCCGTTATCCCAAATAAATACCCAGTGTTCCGCATGATTGCCCAAAGGATGCGCGGGGTCCCATTCATTGTCTCACACAGCGTTGGGGTCTTCCTCTATGGACGAGTCATGGTCAGTGGCGAGGGTAGGTGGAGGCGGGTGATAAACATAGACAGGGGAACGGAGGCGGAGGCTGCAGAGACGAGTGCGAAGAGCGGTGAAGCGGTTGCGGATGCGGTCCATTGTGAGAGCAAGGCTCAATCAACAATAAGAGCATTGGTAACCCAGGCGCACCCCTGGGTGATCTGCTTATGGATAATCAAGCCGATCAAACGGCAGCAGATGCATAGGCTTTTCTGGAATAGGTGATCCGCAATGCTTAAATAAATTAAAGAAGTCTGGCACCACAACATGTAACTTCCGTGGGGCACTTGGCATCCGCTTATAGAAGTCTGCAATAGCCTGCTTTGCGTGCTCGAGATTAGCTTCTGGTTCCCAAGTCCTTTCCTCTTCCGGGTAGCCTCTCCAATGCACCAGGAATTGGAGGCGGTTCCTGACCCATCTACTATCGACAACTTTCTCAACTTCTGTAACGTTTCCTCGATTCCCTAAAGGTTATCCAACACTTAACGAACTCCTACTTAGTTTCTTTCTCTGTTTTTCTCATGCTCGCCACTTAGCTAAGGGGTTAGCAGGCTCGCACTCAAACTAGGACCTAGAGCAGGCCGGACCAAGGACTCATGGCTCAAGGCTATGCAGACCCTTGACGTCACCGCCCCAGATCGACTCATCAGGGCTATGCGCGGCTGTATGCTGCCAGCGCACACCATTCCATAAATAGCCCCTATGACTCGGACTGACTCAGATCAAGCACGATGTGACTCGTCCCCTCGTCCCAGTTCGTGCACCTCTGCCCCAGTGCCCTGCCTCATGTACCAATAGCGTATTTAACGTAGTATAGCCTCGCTAGCACGGACCAGGCACAGCCATGTACAGTAGAGTATAAATACCAGGCTCGAAGCGAGGCCAAGACCCCAGTCTTGTTCTCCTTCGATATTTCCCTCTCTCGCCTATCGCTCGACCGCCCTTCTCAAAGCGTCCAGCTCTTAAGTGAGTTAGGTCGTTTCATTAGAACAAGACTGACCTTTACCTGCCGGACTAGCTACCTGCCGGAGCATCACAAGTCGACTAAAGGAACCCAGGGTTAACCAGTAGGCATCCCCCTAACGATCATCTGGAGTACTGAACACAGTCAAGTGTTGTACTACCGTATTGAAGAACTATTGGAATACTCGCTCGCAGGTACAAGAGGCTTCCCAGACCCAGTAGCAAGGGCCGGACCGTCAACCGTAACCCTTGAAGACCTTGTACCGGACTGGCCAGTAGAATTGAAAGTCGAAGACGAAGAGGACCTACAGGTAAAGCATCGGCATCCCGTCTTATCCACAGAGGGATCGCATCAGGAGCTCATGAAGCCCATTATAGCTACTCTACCCGGAATCGCAACCAGAGGAAGTAGCTGAACGGAGATCGGAAGAGTCGGAAGGATTATCCGACTACTGTACTAGTTTAGACGAAGGTTTAAGGACCGCCAGGGACAGAAGCACCCTAGGCCCAGACGACGCACCGTCCACATTAGTCGAGAACAAGGAAGACCTCTACGGGGATATCGTAATCCCGTTTCAGCACGAAGAAGGAACACCACCTTACCGCCCCTCTACCCCTGATCGCCCAGCACCGCCTCTCGCGGAACCAGTGGACTGGACACCCGTCATAAATCAGGGACATCGTGGATCAACAACTGAGGCAAGCGGATATAGATGTGCGACTAGAGAGAGGTTACAGCAGGAGATTAACGATCTTATTCAAGAGGGGATACACCTTGCTGAGGAGAGAGACCGGAACGCCGCCAGAGCCAACGAACTCAGAGAACGGGTTCACGCGGCGCGTGCAAACATCGAGGAGTGAATACGAATTAGAGAGAGAGCTCCTACACCCCATCCTCCTCATCCTGATCCTCACCCCCGTTGGTTTCGTCCTCACGAGCCTCTTGCTCGTGATATCATTACTCCTCTCAGACCCCGCTCGACACTTAGGCAACCTCGTCGTTATTATCCATATTAGGCTGCTATACGTGCAATACGAAATAATCGAAGAGCCTATCCCGATCCCAGAACCACGTATAATTGAAGAAGCACAGCCACATCTGATCGAAGAAGCGAATCAGGAATCACACACCACGGTAGAAGTAAGGGAAGAATCAGAGTATTCAGACCCCGCCGACGAACCTTATCAAGGACTGATACCCAGAGACGAAGAAAGTGAGCTCGCCCCTCGGTATACTATCGGTCAGAGCCCAGCAGAAAAAAGAAGAGCTTTTCGTCACAGGTACATCCTCGCCAGAGAAAGAACTCTAGCCAATAGGGCAGCGAGAAGAACGCAGAACGCCGCTAATAGAGCGCTCACCCATTTACGGGAACTAGACGATCAGATCTCAGAACAAACTCCGTACATCCCAAGACCCGTACGAAGAGCCACCCCATTTCCTATAGACAGCGATGAGTCATCCCTTTGATTGCGCGGCTTTCGTAGCCAACCTCCAGGGAATTCAGATCAACCCCACATTAGCTCAGGACCTCCTTAATCTATTTGATCATCTTACAGAAAGACATGATGACGCTCAGGCAGCACTTACGCAGAGCAATACCACCACCAGGAGGCAAGCAGCGACCATCGCCGCACTGGAAAATCAAGTTAATCAAGCCACTACCCAAATCACCGCCCTGCAGGCGTTATCAGCAGCGAACCCCACCACAGCACCAAAGCTTAGCAAAGCATTCGTTGACCCAGGATCCTATAACGGATCGAGATCAAAGTTTGAGGAATGGTGGACAAAAATCCAATCATGGTTACATGAAAACGCCGCAGTGTTTCCGCCAGCAAGCCAGAAGGCCGTTATCGCAGTCCTATCTAGGTTAGAAGGACAGAAAGCCAGAGGCTTTGCCCGGACGAAGTTAGATCTCATCTCACAAGGAGGAACCTATACTTGGGCCACCTTAGTAACGGAGATCGAAGCCCTCTTTAGATCTGTGAATCAACAAGAATGGGCTAGAGCAAAATTGCAAACGCTAAAACAAGGAAAGATGCCGATAGATGACTGGATCATCAAGTTCATGGAGTACGAACCCCAGACAGGAATGGATACATCGCATCTTATCTCCATTATCGAGAAAAACGTTGACAAAAAAATCATTAATCACATCCTCATGGAAGGACCCAGACCGGCAACCGTCCCTGACTATCTCGAGAAATGCCGAGTCATCGGAACTAGGAGACAACTCCTGTCTTTCATCCACAACGGGACAAGCGCAAGACGCGACCCCTTTGCCATGGACGTAGATCGCATGGAGATGGAAGAAGAACCAGAATTAGAGGATGAAGAACAAGAAGCAGCCATGATCCGAAAAGGGAAAGCTCGCGTAGGAAAGAAGTTTAAGAAGACACGAGCCCGGATCAACACATGCTTTAATTGTGGAAAGCCCGGTCATTTTGCCAAAGAATGCCGACAATCGTCAACTAAATGCCCAGACTGTTCCTGGACAAAAGGGGAACATAAACCTAATTGCATACGAGTAAAAACGAGAACCAATCGAACAATAAATCAGGAACCCGCCACTTCGTGGAGTGATGAAGAAGACATCCCTCAAGCATGTAAAGGAATGACGATGGAGCAAGTGAAAGCCCTCTTTCAGTCCATGCCCTCAGGCTCGGGAAAAGCTTGAGCAGTCTGGAGGAGCTGAGCGACCACTCTGCCGAAAGAAGCTCAGACGCGCACGCTATGTCATTGATCGCCGATGGATATGAAGCTATGCCCGCCATTATTCCAGAAAAACCCCGTGAACTACGACCCACAGATATAGATATGCGACATTTAGCTGCTATCGCCGCCAAAATGAAAGAAGAAACCCCAAAGAAAAGAGAGATTGAGTTACCGATCACCATCCATATCGGAGTAGGAAAAGAAGCCCACATAAACGCACTATTAGACTCAGGATCACACGTGACATTCATAGATCAGAGATGGGCCGAAGAAAACAAGATACCGCTGAAGCCGTTACCTCGTCCAATAATCCTCTACAACGCTGATGGAACCCGGAACAGTGCTGGAACACTGAAGTACTATGCTCGCGTTGTAATGGAATACGATGGACACCGGGAGGAGATGAAAGCCAAGATCGCGAATCTAGGAAAGAATAAAGTAATCCTCGGTTTCACATGGCTGAAGCACCACAATCCAGAAATAGATTGGGAGAAGCAAACGGTTCGGATGACAAGATGCCCGACCGAATGCCGAAACCCATTCCTACACCACCTAAACCAGATCGAAAGAATCAATGTGCAGACCGCAGCAGAAATGCGAAGAGGACAGCAGGTTGACAAAAAGCTTGCAGAATTAATGGATAAGAATAAGTCACCAGAAGAATTAGTGCCAAAGGAGTACTACAAGTACCTCCACGTATTCTCGAAAAAGGAATCGGAGCGCATGCCGATTAGAAAGCCATGGGATCATGCCATAGATCTAAAGCCGGACTTTACGCCGAAGAAGGGAAGATTGATACCCCTTGATCCTGTGCAACAAAAGGAAGTCAGTGACTTCGTAGATGATCAACTCGCGAAAGGGTATATACGACCCTCGAAGTCACCACAGACGTCGCCGGTATTCTTCGTACCAAAGAAAGATGGAAGAAAACGAATGGTGCAGGACTACCATTACCTAAATGAATTCACCATTAAAAATAACTATCCATTACCCCTCATATCCCAACTCATCGATAAATTAGCCGGAGCCAAGCTGTTCACAAAAATGGATCTCCGTTGGGGATACAATAATGTTCAAATTAAAGAAGGAGACGAATGGAAAGCCGCCTTCGTCTGTCACAGGGGATCATTCGAACCTCTAGTGATGTACTTTGGACTATGCAACTCCCCTGCAACCTTTCAAACGATGATGAATGAACTGTTCGCAGACATGGAGGACGTATGTGTTGTCTACATCGATGACATCATGATTTTCACCAAAACCGATAACCAAAAAGAGCACGATCGAATCGTACTCAAAGTTCTCGCGCAACTCGCCGAGAACGACCTCTTCATTAAACCTGAAAAATGCTGCTTCCGAGTTAAGCAGGTAGAATTCCTAGGGATGATCGTTACCTCAGAAGGAATTCAAATGGACGAAGAAAAGGTTAAAGCCATCAGGGAATGGCCGACCCCCGCTAAAGTAAAAAACGTCCGAAGCTTCCTTGGACTAGCCAACTTCTATCAAAGGTTCATAGACGGATACGCACAGATAGCGAGACCGCTTAATGACCTGACAAAGAAGGATATTGTATTCGAATGGACGGAACGCCAACAGAAGGCTTTCGACGATCTAAAAGAGAAATTCACCACCGCCCCTATCCTCGCATACCCCGATATAGATAAGCAGTTCCGCCTCGAAACGGACGCATCGGACTTCGCAACAGGAGCAGTGTTATCCATAGAAAAGGAAGGAAAGTGGCACCCAGTCGCCTATTCCTCACACTCCATGACGCCCGAAGAAAGAAATTACCCCATAGCGGATAAAGAGATGCTCTCAGTTATATGAAGTCTAGAGCAATGGCGTCACTATTTAGAAGGAGTGTGTGAAGAATTTGAAATTTGGAATGACCATGTGAACCTTCAATGGTTCATGAAAAGACAAGATCTCAATCGAAGACAAGCCCGATGGGCCCAGTATCTATCTCAATTCCGCTTCAAATGGGTCCACAAAGCGGGAACGCAAATGGGAAAACCCGATGCTCTCTCTCGAAGAGAAGATCACTCGGATGGAAAAGACGATGATAATAAAGGAATAACCATGATACCTCAAGAAAAGATCCAAACAATACAACTAAGGACTGATGACGACGAAATAATCCAACGAGTCAAAAATATTGTGCATAGATTAAAAGAAACCGAAGTGAAAGAACTAGAAAAGCAATATAAAGTCCATATGGAGCAAGAGGATTTGCTAGTGGACAACGAAGGAAAGATCTTCGTACCAGATGACGAAGAACTCCAAATAGAGATACTACAGCTACACCACGACACGCCCGTAGCCGGACATCCAGGAGGAGAGAAAACTCTAGAACTAATACGCCGAAGTTACACATGGCCTGGACTACCGAAGAAAGTGAAAGAGTATGTCGCTCGATGCGACTTATGTGCTAGACATAAAGGAGCGAACGCCCCACCAGCAGGAAAGCTGTTGCCGCTCCCGATACCAGAAAAGCCATGGGAAGATATCTCCGCCGACTTCATAACGGATCTACCGACAAGCCAAGGGCTAGATGCTATCCTGGTAGTCGTGGATCGCTTCTCAAAAGAAGTAGAGTTTGTCCCGTGTAAGAAAACCACCACAGCGTTACAGACCGCTCGACTCTATCTGGACTATGTCTGGAAGACTCACGGACTGCCACGGACCATCGTATCCGATTGCGGACCACAATTCGCATCACAAGTAATGATGGATCTATGTAGGAGATTAGGAATAAAACCGAAACTATCCACTGCCTTCCATCCGCAGACCGACGGACAGACGGAACGAATTAATAGAGATCTACAGCAGTTCCTCCGCCTTTTCTGCTTCTCGCAGCAGTCGAAATGGACTGAATGGCTCGCCATTGCGCAGTTCTCATACAACAGTAAAACCCAATCATCGACGGGAACGTCCCCCTTCAGCATTACGCACACGTATCAGCCAAGGATGGGCTTTGAACGGTGCCCTACCAAGGCCCCAGCGGCCAAAGAGTTATCAGAACATATAAAGAAGGTTTGGGACCAAACTCAGGAGAACCTTGCAAAGGCACAACAGCTTATGAAGAAGCACGTGGACCGCCATAGATCGGACGCCCCACCATACCAGATCGGAGATCAGGTGTGGCTATCCACGGAAAATCTCAGATTGACTAGAGCATCAAAGAAGCTCACGGAGAGATGGATCGGACCGTATGCCATCATCCGTCTAGCCGGACCGAACGCAGTCGAACTGCATCTTCCCCGGTCGATGAGGATCCACCCCACAGTCAACACATCACGCGTAAAACCCTATAAAGAACGACTACCTGGACAACCCGTAGTGGAACCCGGACCGGTTCTGGTCACTGAGGAATGCAAGAATGAATGGGAAGTTGAGAAAGTTGTTGATAGTAGATGGGTCAGGAACTGCCTCCAATTCCTGGTGCATTGGAAAGGCTACCCGGAAGAGGAACGAACTTGGGAACCGGAGGGCAATGTCGAGCACGCAAAGCAGGCAATCGTGGACTTCTATAAGCGGACGCCAAGCGTGCCCCGCAAGTTACGTGTTGCAGTGCCGGAATTCTTTAATCTCTTTAAGCATTGCGGATCACCCATTCCCAAAAAGCCTATGCATCTGCTACCGTTCGATAGGCTAGACCATCCATAAGCAGATCGCCCCAGGGGTGCACCTGGGTTACCAACACTCTTATTGTTGATCGAGCCCTGCTCCCACAATGGACTACATCCACTCTCGCGTCGCTGCGATCCGCGCACGAACACGCCATCTCCACCTCCGCTCTCCACTCTACCTCGCACCGACTCCCCTTCCACCCACCACTACCACCCCTGCCCCTGAGGAAGAAGATCCCGACGCCATTTGGGATAATGAATGGGATCCCGCGCACCCTATGGGAAATCATGCCGAACACTGGATATTTATTTGGGATAACGGATCGGATACCCATAGCATTCCGAATACAGCATCCGTTTGGGGAGATAACGAGGATGACTACGAGTCTATGCCGGAACTGGCGTCGACGCCGGACCCGGCTGACCCTCAATGGACACCGGAGAACTGGCCTGGCCCTTGGGAATTAATCAGTGAGCCTTGGCATGCATGGCTCCCTGGCGCCATGCCGCCGCCCGAGATGACCGAAGCCGTCCCAATCCCGGATCCGCTCCCACCTGTCCGCCCCAACGCTACCCTTTGGCCTGCACTGTATCACTGGCCTGATATCGGCCCATCCGGTCAATACCGCCCCCAGATCACTCAGTGGCCGCCCCACATGAATATGCTGTCAGAGCAGCGCGGGTACTTCACGTGGTTCTTGGCGCACCTCACTTGGCCCGAGGAACCTCCGGAGGGCGAATGATTGGCTGTCAGGATGCCAGCTCATAGGGAGGGGGTAGTGTAACGTTTCCTCGATTCCCTAAAGGTTATCCGACACTTAACGAACTCCTACTTAGTTTCTTTCTCTGTTTTTCTCATGCTCGCCACTTAGCTAAGGGGTTAGCAGGCTCGCACTCAAACTAGGACCTAGAGCAGGCCGGACCAAGGACTCATGGCTCAAGGCTATGCAGACCCTTGATGTCACCGCCCCAGATCGACTCATCGGGGCTATGCGCGGCTGTACGCTGCCAGCGCACACCATTCCATAAATAGCCCCTATGACTCGGACTGACTCAGATCGAGCACGATGTGACTCGTCCCCTCGTCCCAGTTCATGCACCTCTGCCCCAGTGCCCTGCCTCATGTACCAATAGCGTATTTAACGTAGTATAGCCTCGCTAGCACGGACCAGGCACAGCCATATACAGTAGAGTATAAATACCAGGCTCGAAGTGAGGCCAAGACCCCAGTCTTGTTCTCCTTCGATATTTCTCTCTCTTGCCTATCGCTCGACCGCCCTTCTCAAAGTGTCCAGCTCTTAAGTGAGTTAGGTCGTTTCAACTTCCCATTCGTTCTCCCTTTCCTCGGTCACTAGGACCGGTCCGGGTTCCGTCACGGGTTGTCCGGGTAGTCGTTCCTTATAGGGTTTTATATGAGACACATTGACTGTGGGGTGGATTCTCATTGACCGGAGAAGGCGTAGTTCAACTGCGTTAGGTCCGGCTAGTCGGACGATGGTATACGGTCCGATCCATCTCTCCGTGAGCTTCTTTGAGGCTCTGGTTAATTTGAGGTTTTCTGTGGATAGCCACACCTGATCTCCAACCTGGTATGGTGGGGCGTCTGATCTGCGACATTCCGTCTGTTTCTTCATATGCTGCTGCACCTTGGCGAGGTTTTCCTGGGTCTGATCCCAAACTTTCTTTATATGCTCCGATAGTTCGTCGGCTGCTGGTGCCTTGGTCGCGCACCATTCAAAGCCCATTCTTGGCTGATATGTATGCGTGATGCTGAAGGGCGACGTTCCTGTCGACGATTGAGCTTTACTATTATATGAGAACTGCGCGATGGCTAGCCATTCCATCCATCTCGACTGCTGTGAGAAGCAGAAGAGGCGGAGGAACTGTTGTAGGTCTCTATTAATTCGTTCCGTCTGCCCGTCCGTCTGCGGGTGAAAGGCGGTGGATAGTTTCGGCTTTATCCCCAATTTCCGGCACAAATCCGTCATCACCTGTGATGCGAATTGCGGTCCGCGATCTGATATTATGGTCCGCGGCAGTCCGTGAGCTTTCCAGATGTGGTCTAGATAGAGTCGAGCAGTCTGCAGCGCCGTAGTGGCTTTCTTACACGGGATGAACTCTACTTCTTTTGAGAAGCAGTCCACTACTACCAAGATAGCGTCGAGCCCTTGGCTGAGCGGTAGGTCAGTTATGAAGTCGGCGGAGATATCTTCCCATGGTTTTTCCGGTATCGGGAGTGGCAGCAACTTCCCTGCTGGGGGAATGTTTGCTCCTTTATGTCTAGCGCATAGGTCGCATCAAGCGACATACTCTTTCACCTTCTTCAGCAATCCTGGCCACGTATAGCTGCGGCGTATAAGTTCTAGCGTTTTCTCTCCTCCTGGATGTCCGGCTACGGGGGTATCGTGATGTAATCGTAGTATCTCCATTTGGAGTTCTTTGTCATCCGGTACGAAGATCCTTCCTTCTTTGTCCACTAGCAAATCTTCTTGCTCCATATGGACTTTGTATCGCTTTTCCCATTCTTTTACTTCGGTCTCTTTTAGTCTATGTACGAGATTTTTGATCTGTTGGATTATTTCATCGTCATCAGTCCTTAGCTGTATCATTTGGATCTTTTCTTGGGGTATTACGGTTATTTCCTTATTGTCATCATCTTTTCCATCTGAGTGATCTTCTCTTCGAGAGAGGGCATCGGGTTTTCCCATTTGAGTTCTGGCTTTATGAACCCATTTGAAACGGAATCTAGATAAGTACTGGGCCCATCGGGCCTGTCTTCAATTAAGATCCTGCCTTTTCATGAACCATTGAAGGTTCGCGTGGTCATTCCAGATTTCAAATTCTTCGCGCGCTCCTTCGAGGTAGTGACGCCATTGCTCCAGGCTTCGTATGACTGAGAGCATCTCTTTATCGGCTATAGGGTAATTTCTCTCTTCAGGCATCATGGAGTGCGAGGAATAAGCGACAGGGTGCCACTTCCCTTCCTTTTCTATGGATAACACCGCTCCGGTCGCGAAGTCCGACGCGTCCGTTTCGAGACGGAATCGCTTGTCTATGTTGTTGAGATCTGGG
>JBBPKX010000654.1:0-13281 GCA_038089435.1 Boletus austroedulis | reverse complement strand
GATTCTCCAACTCCATAGCCCTCTATATCAACTTGCGATTTCCATAGGATGGAGCTACCGTAGGATGCATCTTTTGTGTTGTTCCTTTTATGCTCACTTGTATTACTTCAGTTTATTTGCTTCACCTCTGGCGGTTGACGTAGATGATGTACCAGATCTCACTGAAACACTCCAATCTTCCGGAAGACGTGTTCTTGGAACCGGTGCTTTTGGTACTGTGTATAGCACAGTGTGCACACGGAACGGGAAGGTCTGCAGATTTGCACCTGCACTTAGATCGAAACATACCCATTCTTCCTGTTTTCAGGTTGCGGTTAAGGCAATAACGCTCCCTCCTGACGTAGACCAGACTGAGAAAGACGAATTCGTCAGGGTGAGCCGACACCACCTTTTTATCATACATTCCTCTGACATTCGATGCGGATGTAGAAAATAAGGCGGGAACTTGGAATATGGAAAAGGTTGGAGCACCCCAACATTGTCCCGCTCCTAGGCAAGGCGAGGGGTGATGGATTCGCGTCTGACCATCCTTGCATGGTTTCGATGTTGATGCCTCGCGGAACACTCCTTCAGTATGTCGAATGTGCCACTCGGAGTGAAATATTGCTCCCGCTTTCTGGCCGCATCCGACTAGTGAGTGCAAATAATGATTCGATGTTGGACATTCGGTTTACTGTGATTTCGATTTCCTAGATTCAGGGTTTAACTGCCGGACTAGAGTACCGTACGTTTAGGAACACTGGTTTATGATCGATTGTCATGACACGCTTATAGTGCATTCCAAAACCATTGTTCATGGGGATTTTCACCCAGTAGGTTGCGCTATCAGGCTGAGATGTCAATTACTTAACCTTACGTCGCTAAAGGGCAATGTCTTGATCGACAGCGACCATAATCCCCGCGTCACTGACTTTGGCTTCTCCCAAACTCTTACTCGACAAGACCACTTGACTTACCTGTTCACTCGAGTCACTCGTCCCGGGGCACGGATGTGGGTGGCGCCAGAATTGTTATGGCCAGACCTATTTGAAGATCTCCAATCCGGAGCCACGCTCAGCAGTGACATTTACTCTCTTGGCAGCATCATCCTCTTCGTAAGCGGTCTTCGATCATTCCAGCTTCTTCAAGCGTTCAAGTCCCTAATTTGGATGACAGACCCTTTCTGGAAGGCTACCATGGGACAAAGCAGAGTTGGAAACTCGGTTAGAAAAACAAAGTCTCGATAATCCGTCACCTCCAGTGTGGCCGATTATCTCAGATGTTGCATGGGAGTTTCTCGAACGATACTGGTCTCCACAAGTGCCAAACAACCGGCCACCCGCGCAAGAAGTATTATCGTTCACCACAGACAAATTGGAGCAGTTATTGCAGCCAAAGTAAGTGGATATCGTGATTCTATTGTCAGCACACCTAACTCTTGATCGAAGTCCAGCATCCGATATCAATGTCGTGCTATTTGGTGCTCTTGGATGTGGAAAGAGTTCTGTTGTCAACCTCTTGGCCGGGGAGTCAATTGCACCAGTGTCAAAGAACATAGAGCCCTGTACCAAGCGACCACAGGACTATTGGATATCCATCGGCGAAAGGCGATTCCGCGTATGGGACACAACGGGATTTCGCCTCCCCCGTGGGGGCGTCATCAATCATCTTTCCCCCTACGAACAAGCACATACTGTCCTGCGCGGCCTCCCTGATGGCGTCCATCTCATTCTTCTCTGCGCGAGCAAGGACGATATGACTTCGCTTCGCAGCCTATACTGGTTGATCAACAAATTTTTCTTCGGGGATCAAGCCCCGCTCGCTTTGGTCGTAACTCACGTTGACAATCCCAAAAAGCGGTGGGAACAATGTGATCGTAGCATTTCCAATAAAATCGGTATTCCAATCCATTCTATTCCACACGTATGCACCACCACAGCGCCAAATCACTCAGGTCACTCAGGGAAAAAGTTGAGGTCGTTCTTGGAAAATTTCGCCACTTCTGGAAACCCAATTCCTTTACGTCTTGACCTCTCCTCTTATCGCGATGCGTCACGCGAAATTGCTGCTCACTGCGGATTGACCGACTCTGATGCTGCAAAATTAGTCGCCCACTTCCGCAAACCACGGAACCCGCTCAATGTGGTCTTATTTGGGAAAGCAGGCAGTGGAAAGAGTTCTGTCGTCAACCTCGTTGCTGGCACTTCGGTCGCCGAAGTCTCCTCGGACATTGAAGCGTGCACGCTGGATCCCAGCTCATACGTGATCGACACCTCCACAAGACAATTCCTTGTCTGGGATACCATAGGTTTCAACGGAGTTCGCAACGGTCATGATATGACCTCACAAGCTGTCCTGAGCGCTGTTCAGCTTATTCGTAACTTGACCTCGGGAAATGGCGTCGACCTTCTTGTCTTTGTCAAGAACTGTGGAAAGCTGACAGCATCGGAGCTGAACTGCTATCGGTTTTTCGAAGAGTTTCTCTGCGAGGGGCAGGTCCCAGTCGCAGTTGTTATCACTCACCTCGAGGATCACGGGTGGTGGGAGATGAACGGCGATGCGATACTCACGGCCTTGAACGGGAATGTGATTGGTCATGCGTGTATCACGTCCGTAGTGAGACACGGTCTGGAGGACGCTAAATTCATCGAGACATTATCCGAATCTAGATCAACAGTTCAAGCCTTGTTCGGCAACAGCTTCCCCCATCCCAAGGGCGAGGGAAGCTCCGTCCCATTACGCACAAAGAATGGTGAGGGAATGGATCGCACTCCAGGGGAGATGACTATCGAGAATCTTGTGAATCGGTGTGGGTTGGCGAAGGAGCTGGCCAGAGAAGTCATTAGACTGTACAGTGGCAACAAATGACTGGTGGTAATTTCGCTCGACACACATGTTCCTTTCTTTTCTTCTCCTCCCTCTCATCCTGTTGTATCTATGTAAGTGTCAGCTTTTAGAAAATCTTCGATGGACAGGGTCCACAGTGGGTTGTCTTTCATTCATTCCCAAGCAATAGGAACATGCTTCGACATCATGGCCCTTCGGCCTTATTGGACATTCAATTGGCTCCAAAGCATTAGGCGACGCTCGGGTAGTGAGAAATTTTCTCAAATCGCCAAGATGCTCTGAAATGCCTCTACAAGAGCCAAGTACGAAACTGTACTCTTGTTCCAAGTTCCAAGTATCTTCCATAAACACGGTGATTACCGGTGTCAGTGCAAGTGCATCCAATATCACATGCAGCACCAGTGCCTCTCACAGTGCACACTCCACAGTAGAATGTTCGTTACTTAAAAGGAATAATCACCTGAGTAATATCATGGGCTGCTGTATCGAGCGTGCTGTCACTGATGGCGACCAATTGTCCTACGAGGTTCACTCAGCGGGTTGTCCTGGATATTCTGTGTTATTTATACAGAGTGTAGTCCCGCATACAAGAGCATCCCCAGGACGGGTAGGTACCAGCTTGAGAGTCGAGACACTTCGGGAGTCACATGCGGTTTGCATCTTGCATTGTTACATAAGTAAAGAAGTAACTTAACCTTACGCTCATTACCACATTAGAAATTTTAGCATTCCCGCAGTGTTCTTTGTGTATTCACCGGATCCTCATGTCACCCACACCAATGCAGGGCTTATACAAAGTTAACGCTATATACCACCCAAAAAGATGAGCTCTACACCAACATCCGTGGCAAAATCCACTACGGCCAGTTGTAGCCATTTATTCAATGACGGATATGTGATCAAACATCGACACGGGCTCATCTGCAGGGAAGGATGTTCTATGATATTTTGCCTAAATAACAGCATATAAATCCGCCTCATCACCGGGGCACGTGATAGAAGGTGAAATGATGCAACGGTAAATATTAGGGTCGAGTCAACTGTCCACGACCTGATTGTTCAGAACGGTCAGATCTAAGATAGCGGGTTCATGAGACAAGACTCGGAGTAGCGCCGACAGAGCAGTCCACAAAAGACGTGGACCAAATACGAAGACTCAGAGATAAGTACGTGCCGTAGTGGGAATCAACAACTATAATGACGTAGGAGACCGTATGAAAGTTGTCACGAGCGACAACGAGAAGAAAATTGGTTCAGCGGTACCAACATCCCTGGTATCCGATTTCTGTATAACTGAATCAGGTGAACCCGTGCAAGAGAGGAGTAAAAAGTTGTCAGTTGTGAGCTTCATCCACGAGGCTCCATCCTCTCCCATATCTGAATAGAGTAAAATGCATATATAGTCTGCTCCAACCATCAACCTCCCTTGGTCGCGGTTCCTCGTACCGTGGTGGTTGAGAATGCATGCGGAGAGTCGCCGGGCGTCACGAATAATTCTGAGGCGAGTTGCTCCGCATTCTACAGTAAGATTCCCATAGCTCCCCAAAGAACGCTTGTTAGCTGATTGGGGCTTCAGGGTGACGAGGAACGGCTTTCCGGGCCCTTCCGAGTTTATGATTGAGCAGAGTTCCAGCGGAATGGGAGGCAGTGACTTCAAGGATAACCCGTGAGGGGTAATTGTAATGTCTTGCGCCCCAACTCTACCCTCCGCCATACAAGCGTCGAATCGGGGGTATGAAGCCGGAGATAGAGGGATAGCGAAGTGATCTGTGGATGGTTGTCCAAACCAAGCGAAAACGTCCCAACTAGGATTCTTCGCCGCGATGGCTTCGACAAGGCGCGCGAAGGCTCTATAACCTTCCCCGTAGGCGATTGTGAGGTTGACATGCAACAACCCTATAAGAGAGTACGCTCTATCCTCAATGCGAGTCGTCTGACGCTTCGATGCCCAGGATATGATCTCCCAAAAGCCATGTCCATGAACGCCATGAGTGTTGTCGGCTTTGAAGACTATGCTAGAAATGCCGGTAGCCTTCTCGAGAGGGGAGATTATGTCGTCGCATTGTCTGTCGTCAGCGATACTGGAGGGAGTGAAGGGCTGCCAATGCTTGTTGTAGAATTTCAACCGTCTAGGAGCCAAGAGCTCCTGCAGGGTCCAACCTCGTGTGAACCACGACTCCCGAGCCCAGTCCGCGTACGATGTGGAGTCCGCGAGATAGGCGATACAGAGAGACGAGTTTGCGTACCACTTGTACATCGCATGGATGGCCTCGCTAAGCTCAGCCGCGTTCGTTTTGTCTATACAACAAGTGTCGATCCACGCCAGTTTTCGACCTAGCTTGCGGGCCGCCTTGCAAAACTGGGTGAGCTTCTTGAACTGGGTTATACGACGTATACGACGTCTCCTAGAAGAGATATCCTGGTAACTGAGTTCACCACAAATCTCGTCCCAGCGGTGAGACAACACAACGTAGTTCACGATTTCTTGGATCATCTGTCTGAGGATTGTTTCGCGCCGAGGCTGATATGTCGCCAAGGGGTCGCGAAGGTTTCTAATCCGTTCTTGGACCCGCTCTTCAGTAACGGTTACAATTTCGTTTTGGAAGACGCGGAAAACATCTCTCCGCGAGACAAATCGCATGCTTGAGGTATCAATGAACCTAGCTGGTATTTCGTTGTTGATGTACTCCGTGAAGGCATCAGCGATAGAACGGGATGACTGATTGTCATTACCATTAAACGAGGCAAGAAAGCCAAGTCAGGATCCTCACCGGTAGCTTCAACGAGGCCTCTTTTCTTTTCCAAAAGATGTCTTTGAGAAATAGCATGGGGTCCAACGCAACACTTATTCCCAAGCGTGGGACTAGTGGGCCACTGTTCGAAGAGTTCGGCGCACAATGCGTCTAGAAGACCATGGAAACAAAGGCGAAAAAACTTACAGTAAAAGCCCTCGGGTAGCTTGGACAAGGTACGAGGTGGGTAAATCAAAAAAAATGAGGCCCAAGTTTGCAAGAGTGAGATGGATGACGCCAGCTGGATACGACGGACGAACTTGGCAGGAACTCGGAAGCAGCTGCCTTGCTTTGGAACTGAGAAAGCATGGTCAAATACTGGAGTGCGATCGTGAAGACACGGAACAATCATTCAACATCGTGAAATCGGCTACCCTACAAGTAGGAAAGCTGTGCCCGTACATAAAAAAGGTTAGGTGCTTACTATGCTACTAAGTACACACCGTTAGCAATTCATGATGCTAATTTCAGGATTCAATTCCAGAAGCTGCCTCCCTCCCACAATTTCCGTGGAGGTCCAAGTGTTTGATCAATCTTTGGGATTTGCCAGTTCATGACCATGTCCGTTGCAGTATCATTGCTCTTGCAGAATCACTTCGTCGCGGTATCTGGCACTGGTCCTTCTAGCAAGACGGAATATTGCCTGATCATCCAGATTCATCCTTCGGTTCGCTGGCAGTATTGTGATCCACGTGTTCCTTGCTACAACTCCTGCCAGCGTCCTCCAGCGTGATTCGCGGCTGTGCTGCAAACAACCAAAACCCAGGAGTTGAAGGGGAGCAACCTCCACTGCATCGGGTTTCCGCCTCGTACAGCTGCCGCGTATGCTACAACTTTGTCATCGTTATGTATGATGCGGTGGGTGTCAACAAACAATCCATCGAGTTCATCCCAGGCTCCTCTCAGCTGTTTGCTCTGTCTCAAATAGTGTCCTGTCAAGTCGGTGTGGCGTGTCCTCAATTATCCCTTCGTACTCATCCATCAGGACCAGGGTCATGGGAATACGAGGATATTCGCGTGGGTGGGCTACCCTGAAGACACACGGGGCCTCCGCGCACCAGGGTTGCTGGCATGGCACGATATTCTTGGTCTACACCTCGCCTACATGGACTGCCTTGTCCTGCGAAAAGAGTCTGGCATGCGTTTGGTGCGAGGCTAGGGTAGCAAAGAGTGACCACAGAATGGTGAGATACTCTATGCCCGTTCCAGGGAACCGTCTACGTCAGGTCAACGTGAGGTCGGGCGGGGCACAGTGTGATCAGTCCAAGTTTGCGGCATGCCTTTGTTTTCGTACTCCTAGACTAATCCTGTACACGGTACACCTAACCCACAATACTAGGCTTGCAAACAGCCTGGGGATGTCAACCCGACCACTTCCTGCACGCACACGGGATTAGTTGACGATACTTTGCGGCACTTAAATCCGCTCGGTTCTGCACACGCCAACTTGGAGGTGCTGTAATTTCTCAGTGGCGATGCACTTCGGCCTTCATCGACATCGATTCATCCCGCGGTTGGCGACGATCATAAATGCCACGGTGGTGGCAACTTTTTAAAACGAAATACAGGGCCATTACCCTTAACCACGGGAATACACGCATTGATCAAATTGAATTTCTTCTCGATAAGGCAGGGGAAGTGCAAGCAGATATACCACAGGTTCGAGAGAATGGATGCAAAGCACAATTTCATACCGTTCAAGCTTGAGTTTGAGGCACGCCATGTCGTTGGTGTTGATGTGGTTGGTAATGACGCAATTGCATATTCATCTCCCTAATGGCCAGTATCAATGATGTCGGTCATAGTATGTCTACGTACCCTTCTAAAAGGGGTCCTGGCTGTGCTCACGTTACGGTAGTGCGAGAAGTTCGAATGGCGGTGCACTCTTCGCCCCCCTGGAGGCTTGTAATCGCGCCGATTTGTAGCCACAAAACCAATGCCACGGCGTAGGGGAAAGAGTTGACTTTCAGAGGTTCACAGATCATGACAAACCATTATTTGCGGAACGGCGATTAATTTTATCTCGGAAGCTGGTCACTTTGAAGTTCGAGGGCACCCGGAATGGTTGGCCACAGGGAACAATGCACAGGATGCGCGGGACACGCATGTACCACAATTCTTGTGTACAACGATATTTATACCACATGAACGCTGGAGTCATTCAATCATTAACGTTCAACCTCAACGCATTCTCTTCTTCGGTAGCGACTTCAAGGCACAGTTCCGTATTATCTGTCTACTATGGAGCTGCCCTGTTATTCTCGAACGTCGCGAATCTCGAGGATCTTCAAGAACAGGAAAGGAGGGCCGGAGGGATCACCTGTGAGGATTGACATGCTATCGAGCCGTTTCAACTAATGGTAATTCAAACAAACAGGCGACCGGACCTATCTTTGAAGCATTCAGAGAATATATTTACAACGAGATACCAACTAGGCTCATCGATACGTCAAGGTTGCGATTCGTGCCGCAGAGTGACGTTTTTCGCGTCTTCCAAGACGAGATCGCAGGTGTAACTGAAGAATATATCAGGGAACGAATAGAAAGTGCACAAGGCGATCCCCTTGCTTCGTACCAGCCCCGTCGCGAGCGCATACTCAGACAAATCATTCAAGAGATCGTGAAATATGACATACTATCTCATCGTCATGACGGATCCACTAGTGAACCCAGTTATCGAGATATCTGTGCAGGGAAACTACACGGACCGAGGTTCAGAAAGCTCGTCCAGTTTTGCAAGACGTCTAGCAAGCTAGGACACAAGTTGGCCTGGGTGGACACTTGCTGCATAGATGCGGCGAACACAGCAGAGCTCAGCGAAGCCGTCAACGCGATGCACAAGTGGTATGCAAATTCGTACCTTTGCATCGTTTACCTCGCAGAGTCTACATCATTGGCGGACTGGGCCCACGAGTCGTGGTTTGAACGGGGCTGGACCCTGCAGGAGCTCTTAGCCCCTAAACGGCTTAAATTTTATGATAAAAACTGGCAGCCGTTCGTCTCTCCCAATTCTCTGGGGACTGACGATGATAGAAGAGTCGATAGTATTAACCTTCGTCTCGCAGATATCACTGGTGTCTCCAGAACAGTTCTCGCTGCAGACAACAGCCAGGGAATCCAAGGACATACCTTCTGGGAGGTCATGTCATGGGCGTCTAGGAGACAGACAACTCGCACCGAAGACATGGCGTACTCTCTCCTTGGATTCTTCTACGTTACCCGCCCCATCTCCTATGGGGAGGGCTTTCGAGCCTTCTCAAGCCTTGTCATGGATATCGCAACAAAACATCCTAGTTGGGACGTTTTCGCATGGTGCGGAAAACCCTCAGTAGCGCACTTTGCTCTTCCTTGTTCTCCCACTTCGTACCCCGCGTTCGAGGCTGAGATAGGGAGAGATAGGGTTGGGGTACGAGACTTCGCCTTCACTGCACATGGGTTGTCCCTGAAGTCATTGCCTCTAATCCCGATGGAACTCTTTTCTGTTCTAGAACCAGAGGGTCCGAGGAAGCCATTCCACGTTACCCTGAAACCACGATCGGGCGAGGGGCATCCTTTGGGAAGGTACGGGAATCTTGTGGTAGAATGTGGAATGACCCGTCTACAAACTATGCGTCGCGCTCTCCGACTTTCGGCGTGTATCCTCAACCACCATGGTGCACGGAACAGGGGGAAAGGGATGTTTGTGGTCGGGGAAGATTATATCTGCTTTTTGCTTTACTCGGAAGATGAGGCGGACGATGAAACCGGTGCAACAACGTGGGTAAAACTTGCGACGAATAACCTGTTAAGGATGACCTGTATGGGAGTTCCTGAGATGGCTACCAGACATGATAGTACGACCGGACCAAGTATGGGTATGTTTAGCTTGCCACTTACGAGAACACACATACGATCCCCCAAGTCTTCTGTTTGATGGTTTCTCCTATTCCTGTAGGACCTTGCGATATAATCCATACAAACTCTAGTCCTTGTATCATTGGAGTATGATGCATGTACATCCGCTCGCTAAATAGGATGGTCTCGAGTCTCGTCTCACCCAGATGAAACGATTGATTTCAAGCTCTTTTGATAATTCTATACAGTCATCGGTTAGGATACTCTCGCCCTACTCCTGTGACGCTTGGTACAATCGTAACCCGGGTCACAGCGCAGAATCCTTGTACTCACTAGTTGTATCTAACTCGAAACAGGCTTCATATCTGGCTGGAGGTGTTGGTGACACCAGCCGATTGATTTGATCGACGGCGGAGGATTGGCACTTGGCTCGGTAGCCTGCCATCAGAATAGAACCCATGACAAGACAACAGAAAAGACGCACTGCAGACTTGAAATGTGGAACGTACTCTGAGATTTTTATTCGCTCCGAGGATACGGTAGGAAGGCGTAGAACGAGTAAAGGGGGTAAGGTTGGCGCACTCTTGGTTAGGGCAACCAAATCCCGGGAAGAAGCCAGAAGGAGGCGATCGAATCGTGATGGAAGCGGTTTGGCTGCTATCAGTTCAGTTAAGATCTTCGATGTAATTCAAGTGTGTTCATCGGGAAATTGGCATAGGTGGGAACTCTTTGAAGGGGACAGAGGGTACCAGTAGGGGGAATGCACTGTATATGAAACAGGGAAGTGTGAGAGTGAGATAGAACCGTCGTGACTGTAATTAGGACGTCTGGACTGAGCAAAGCGCCTCTTTTACGGCGCTAAAATTCGTGGGATGTCGTGGCGCCACCTTTTCTGCAAGCGTACGCACTCCATCGTCGACTCGATGAGACTCCCCATGTTTGAGTTGGCTTACTAGGTTCCATAACACACGTCAGCCACATGCCAACTTGGAAGCCGTCCATTGCCGCCTGGCAAGCAAGGCTTGTCCCGCTCCATACGACTCAACGAGCTAACGCACTGCGGGACACCACACCAATTCCTTATGACGCGATAATAGTTTACGCACCTACTAATCAGCAAACTGGCTCTTGCCTAGGTATATATCCACAGTGCTGTACAGATACTACCGCAAGGTACCTAGTAACACGGATCTGTACAGAGAAATAGGGGAAATTTAACTCAACATTCCTAGTATTGATAAGTGATGAAAATTTATGGACCAACCTTTATATAAAGATAAGCATCCGAGCAAATTTTTGTAGCCATACCTACAAAGGTGGATGTGTGGTGGGTGTGGCTGGCACTGATCGGCGGCGTGTGAAGTTAGATGAGTGGGCTTCTTCGTCCCTCCAACAGACGAAACACCTAGCCTCCCAGGAAGCATGACTGGTAAGTCTATCCGTGTTCAATCTCACCAATCTCTATTAAAACCTCGAGATCCAGAGTCTGGGTCATCGGTCTGTGAGGGTGGGGTGACAGGATACTTCTCTCGGCCCTATTTGGTCTATAATGACACGAAGACAGGTTAGTAGGTTCTAATCGGTCATGGTGATGTGGCATTACTTGATACTGCGGCCCGCCTTTCTTTATTAGAACCGCTTGGTATCGAACACAAGAATGTGGTTCTCTTTGGAGGCAACAGCACTGAGAAGAGTTCTCTGATCGACTTCATGGCCGGCCGCAGTGTCGCGAAAGCTTCTGCCGGTCTATCTGCCGGTCTAACAGGGGATTATACGCCTCAGGGGAAAGCGTATTCTTTTACTCTCTCGGCCGGCGACACCCGGATGTCACTTCGTATATTCGATACCGTCAGGATTGAAGAGCCAGAGCTGGATGCCCAAGGGCTGACTAGTGTAACACAGGAAGTTCAGAGGTTCCTTACTCTGAAAAAAGCAAGTGGAATCGACCTTCTACTCTTTTGCATCAAAGCTGGGAGATTCAATGCTTCGATGCAGCAGAGCTATCACCTATTCTGGGAGATCTTGTGTGGAGGTCGGATACCCCTTGCTCTCGTCTTCACACACCTCGAAGACGAGGACATCACAGAGTACTGGGAAAGAAATAAAACGTGGCTCAAGAAGTACGGTCTCGACCCTGTTGCTCACGCTTGCATCCCGCCCTTGGCCACTCACGTGATGGGGGATGCGAATGCACAGGTTGAAGAATCAAAGCTCGCTCTTTGCGAACTATTCCACAATGCACTCGGTGGTCACACAACCGGTACTGCACCTGCGTCTTTTATGCAGGACATACGAGGGTGGCTTTCCCCCATTATCGAGAAACCCATTTTACTCTTAACACGCAGAATGAAGATCAAGGAAGTGATGATGAAGCTTGAAACACGTGGGATCATACTTCCTCGTGGTGAAGCACAGGAAATAGCGAAATTGATTGTGAAAGGGTGATTAGTATGATATGATGATAATCGATGCTGCCTAAACCCCTATTTTTATTTGTGGCTTTATAACCATTGACTAAGTTGGTCCTAATTTACCCTTAGAGTAACCCTTAGAGTGTTTATGTACAAGTCCAAATAGTTGCGACGTAGACTTTCACACATCATAGGAATTGATTTTGTGATTATACACTCTGCATCCATATCGCCTTAGCCCCACGTGTCTACAGAAAATGTCGCGAACGTTTGTATCGTAAGCTGGTGGGAAGAGTACTACCATTTCGGCGAGCTGGGCGATCGTATAAAGGTTGTCGCAAGCGGAAATGTGAAACCGTCCGTAGCTCTGTCAACAGAAGCCATCTCATACGCCCCTAAACAGGATAGCCGTAATAAATTATCTGTGGTAAGCTTCATCCACGTAGCCTCATCGTCTTCTCCCTCCTCCGAATAGAGAAGAAAACAGATGTATTCTTTCCCGACCATCAGTGTTCCGCGGTTGCGACTTCGCGTAGCATGATGATTGATAATGCATGCGGCGAGTTTCTGAGTACCACGAATAGTTTTGAGGCGGGTCGCCCCACACTCTACGACAAGATTGCTGTATCTCTGGGGGCTTTCGGCATTGTATCGTGGTGCCAGGTTCACAACGAACGGTTTTCCCGGCTCGTCTGGGTCTATGACAGAGGAGAGCTCCATCGGAACGAGAGGCAATGACTTCAGAGACAACCCATGTTTGGTGATGATGAAGTCTTGCACCCCAATCCTGTCCTTCCCTATACTGGTTTCGAACATGGAGTATGATGCCGGAGAGGAAGGCAGAGCAAAATGATTCGGGGAAGGCTGTCCGCACCACGCGAAAAGGTCCCAACTAGGGTGCTTTTCTGAAACAGCCTCGACGAGGCGTGAAAAAGCCTGTTGACCCTCTCCGTACGCAATGGTGAGACTGATACGGAACAGCCCGATAAGACTGTAAGCCCTATCTTCGGTGCGAGTTGTCTGTCGTTTTGACGCCCAGGACATGATCTCCCAGAAACTGCGTCCATGGACTCCATGGCTGTTATCTGCTGTGAGTGCCGCTCTGCAAATTCCGGTGATATTCTCGAGATGACGAATGATGTCGTCAGATTTTCTGTCGTCAACGATCCCGGGAGGTACGAACTGTCGCCAGTTTTTATTGTAAAACTTGAGGCGCTTAGGTGCCAGTAGCTCCTGTAGAGTCCAGCCTCGTGTAAACCACGCGTCGCTGACCCAGTCCGCATACGATATCGACCCTGCGAGGTAAACAATACAAAGGTGTGCATTCGCATACCATTTGTACATGGCATGGATAGCCTCACAAAGTTCGGCTGCGTCTGTTTTGTCTATACAGCATGTGTCGACCCAGGCAAGCTTGT
>JBBPKX010000653.1:0-11668 GCA_038089435.1 Boletus austroedulis | reverse complement strand
TCTCGTATAAGATAGCCTCCAGCAACACAGACAGAAGCTCTACCTTGTCCAGAGGTATACCAGTCGACCTCATATTTTCAAAATTGTGGTGGCAAGAGTAAATCAGCGAATATTGTCAAAATATCACTGTACAAAGGAAAGGAGTGGAAGTGAAACACTGGCAGCAAGGAAATGCGCTGGTATCAATAGGTCATCATATCCGCCCAAACACTGACCCCGACAAGAGGTACCCT
Source organism: Boletus austroedulis (assembly GCA_038089435.1). Classification (NCBI taxonomy): domain Eukaryota; kingdom Fungi; phylum Basidiomycota; class Agaricomycetes; order Boletales; family Boletaceae; genus Boletus; species Boletus austroedulis. Next base: position 11,435 of record JBBPKX010000653.1, on the reverse strand, counting down.
TTCCACAACAGTTGCTATGGTGCCGTTAAAGGGTCCCATGCTCTAACTCTCTACCCGTTGTTGGGGTTTGCGGTTGAAGGATTGCAAGGCATCTGTCATAGCATTCAGATGCGCATCGGACGCAGTGCCTACCCCCAATAAGTTTCCACGCGAGTCCATGCACGTAGAGTTTAGTTCCTACAACCAATTTTCAGCTCGCGCTAGCCATTAGTCACCTGCCATTTGTCTTACCGACGTTGTGGGTAAAGACCGTGTTGTTGAGCTCAGTCAAGGAGCAGCCTGAGCAGGTACGACCGGATAATGGTCGTTCCCCCGAGTCGTTCGAGGTCGGCTACAAAAAGAGGGAGGCGTGAAGTAGACACTTCGCGAAATGTTTACCGGCAAATACGATCATCGGCCTAACTTTTCAAGTTCGGAGGAACCGTGTCGCTACGGCAACAAACCAGGAAGGTTTCCCCTTGTTCCCGACTTCCAAAAGTGGTACTAAGTTTACTTGGCGAAACTACATGTACAGAAGATTTTAGATCAACTTGTTCAGCATCAGGGCAGTAAAACCAACTAACTAATTTGGCGCACGTCAGGGTATGACAAGTCATCCTGCGGAGCCACGTCCTCACCCACTACGCATCAGAGTGCGCACCATGCACGCTGTTAGATAAGGTGTGACTTATCGTGCATGCATGCATGTTGGTACGTTACAGTCGGAGTAAGCTAGCATCCGATATCGTTCGACAACCTAATTTTTCCGACACATAGTTGGGTAGCTTGGGCTAGTATTCGTACAGGTCTATCGTCGTTCCAAGGCCATTCTTCATCTTCTTACACTGACAATGGAATACAGTCACGAGCATTGATCGGTGCAAGACTCTGACAGCGCGAACAACTTGTCACACCTCCTCACCGCTGTCGAGGTTAGGCTCGACAGGACTGCTTTCACCACTGACGGCACTTATGGGGCACCTTGTTTGACGTTGACCATAGTTGATCTTGCTCTCGGTCAGTGTCGTAATGCGGACCTGCATACTCCGCCTTCGTTCTGCACTACAGTGACCATCGTCTATGGAGGTGAACCCAAGAGGGATGTTTGTCGACCGATTTGCCTTGCTGGCTAGCCCGACACGGATGATGACCATGTAAAACGTGATGGAGATGATGGGCGTGACCTGATCATCAAATGATGACGTTTCGACACGTGTCTTCTTGACAGAAAAGTACGAACTGACCAAGTCTAGAACCACGTATTGGCCATTGGATCCACTTATAAAGCAGATCAGTGCCACGAGAAGTGTAACTGAATAGAATGCCCCGGCATCGATGATGATATGCAGAATTGGGCGTAGCTGGGACTGTCTATCTCTGTGCAGCCTGGTATTGCGGTCGACATACCAAATACGAAAAACCAACAGCACTGACAAAAAGAGAATTCATGTTCAGTGACACAGAGCAATGAACATGTGGCTACGTACGTGTTGTTAAAAGGTTAGTCGCCAACGCAGTTGCCCAAAATGCTGTGATCCATTGCGAGAGTGGTCCGCCGAAAACCCCGCTCTGCATTACTCTCAAGCCAGTATACGGACTTCCAATCCCAGTCGCTTAGAAAAGATCGTCAATAATTTCGATCACCCCCCAAACACACGTCGAGCGTACCAACAGTCGAACACCACAGTAACACAGGCAAGATCATCACGAGCTTTGATTGCCATACCATATAACAGCGATAAAGCTGCGGTATGATTGATGAACGAAGTTGATCTCGACGGAAGATAACTTACAACAACACCGTCCCCGATCAACGTTTGTGCTGTGAACACAAAATTTTTGGCCACGAACGTCCATTGAGACACATCTGAAAAATACGCCACGGGGCCTCCCTGGTAAGAGTCCCGGTAGAATATAAAACCATCCATAGCTCTAACGATATCGATGATAAAGTGCTGTATGCCTCCAAGATATCAGTCTCTATCCGAGGACGATCAGAAACACGTACCACCGTACTGCACAGTAGCAATGCGCACGCTGCCACGATCATCTTATGGTTTAGTTTACGTGTGGAGGACAATAGCGTCCAGATCGTTGCCCCGAACATCAACAATGAGAACCCTGTCCCCACTAATGATCAGACCCTTCAAACATGATTCGACTCGCCAACTGGTCTTACCATACAAGAGCGCTTCCAGCAGGACTGCGAGCAACTCTGCCTTGTCCAGGGGGATACCCATGCGACCCATACTCCGGGACTTGCCCAAGCGAGGGCAGACACACAACGATCGAGGGGAGGTGTAAAAGGGTAAAAAGCTGGGGGGGAGTGTCAGTGACGTCCTATAACAGCACACATAGCTATGTATATAGGGCACTCTATCATCGACCACGGTGATTATTGTAGGTAAGCTCGTGATGGGCCTTATGATGGCGTACAGGTTGGCCCCGCCAAAACACCATCCATCATGAGTCAGCGATACGGATTAGGGATAACACTTGCGGAATTGCGAACAAGAACACGACGCACGCATAGCCTACAACCGAAAGGACAACTTGATACATACCGCAGAAAATCCACCTTCATTTGCGCCGAAGGAGCTGCGGGAGTAATGCCAAGAACTTACCGCGGTGTGAAACTTGCGGGAGCCATTGAATCGAGGCGAGCATTCTTTGTGGGTGCTGTGCGATATGATTCTGCACCTCGGCGTTGAAGCCGATAAGTAACTAGCCCCCTACTTATTCTCATGTTAGTTAGAAACTGTACGAAAGCATCAAGCTGGAGCAGCCGCTCCAAGCGTGTCTTCACCATCGTGCAAGTACCAGCCAGGGTTACTGCAAGTGAACGAAAGTTCTCTTGATTCTGGATGGTAGTACTTGGGGACGAGGCTCCGAGCTAGTGGAGCCCAAACACCGGGGCGCAACCCGTCGGTTTTGCTGGTCGTGCCTGGGCCTCGCTCGAGCGTCTGAAGTTCATTCCGCGGTTTTCCGGCTCTTCGCCTTCCGTGGCAAAGGATTCGGTAAAGCAAACACAAATTCCGAAACTGAACTCGTGAGTTCTGATATCCTCCGAGCGTGGTCGGCGGAGTCACAAGTTCGTTACGACCATTCTCTGTTGTCCTTTTCGTTTTGTTCTTCCTCCTCTGGACATATACCGCACCTGCCCACCTACTTCCCTCGGTACGACTCGTGCCGGATATTCAAAGATCTGAACCACGACGCTGTACCCCTTCTGTCTAGACTTGAACACACAGGACAATCAGACAAGGGCGTGTAGCATGGCAGGATACGATCGTTGAACACGTATCGTAGGAAGCCGCCTTTGAAGGAGAAGGCACTTGGGGGCTACACTTTTGGGTGGCTGCAACAGCCTTTGGTCGACTGGTTGAAAGGCTCATGTGAGTGAGTCGGGAGTAATATCGCTAGAGACCACTGCAAACTTACTATCTGCACGACATTCAGGCGGCCGACCCATGTTTTATTTCGCCGCGTACGATGCTAGAATTACCGTCGAACCTGGACTTCAAAGGAAAAAAGAAAGAGAATGACAGCTGGTGTGAGGACAAAGTTCCTGTCTTTCATACTCGTATTCATTCTTGAATCTAGAGATGCCAGACAACAGCACTACTTACGATCATACCACATTCTCATCTATGCCTCATCCAATGAGCACCTTTCTCACTGCCAAATACTTCACCTCACCCGACTCGCATCTCGGGATCACCGTTTCCATTCCGGTTTCCGTGATTGGATGGTGGACTAGTTTCCACTCCGCGCTTGTAAAAACCAGCCGTGATCGCATGCCTGGGCCGCCAGGTAGACTTCGTACTTCCCTTCCAAAATTGCGTCTCATATCCATTTCCAGTCAATTTTGCTACCTCCCTCCCTCTCCCTTGCGCAAAGTCGTTGCCAGCGGCTACAACATTTTGAAGTATGGCACTTCTAACGAACGTCAACTACCCTAATTCATTCCGGTCAAATCCTACTCTGTCCGTCGCTCCATCACTCAGGAGGGAGAAGAGCCTGGTAAAAAGAGGATAATTGATTTTGCCCGCAGGACTCGCGAATACTACGCGAAGGAGAAGGAGCAGCCTCCTACGCGCCTCTCATCTCCTAGCATCTACTTAGGGCGCCCTGCACCAGATCCACCGCATTGGCTCTGCCGCGGCAGAATCCGGTGATCCGCAGCAAGTTCAGTACATCATGTATCATTCGCCACGAGCGTTCATCAACACGACCACACGCCCGAACGTGTCTTCGATAAATTCGAGCAAGTGTCTGCATTCGAACTCTTCCCGATTTTGTGTCGTTAATAAACAGACCCATCCATTACATATCTCGGTGTTTGGTCTGACCTCGACATAGCACTGACGTTGTAGGTCACCTCCTACTTCATCGTTCGCAATCCGTCTCTATGCGTTCTATTCCAACTTGGACGCTGTTGCTTTTGGGACGGTGATAATTACAGCAGCGCAAGATTGTTCTCGGTCCAAAAAAGCTTTGGTATTGCGTGAGTCTTGGTTGGGTGTGTTTTTCGAACGGGATGATATTTCGCCCACTCAAAGCCTGTATCTCACAGGTGTTGGTCGGCGAGTAGTGTTGTCATCAGAGGTTAGTTATTTCGTACATTATCATTATCCGGAAGATACCGTTATTTGTATGAGTTGGCCAGGGCCTGCCATTTCCTGGTTTAGGGCATGATTAGCAGGTGTCAGATTGAGCGTCAGTGGTAAAAACATTCTGGGACGTGCCAGGCTGTCAAAGTCATCCTTATATACAATATACATGTTATTGGTCTATTTTCAGTGTGTTTAAGTGCCATGTATGTAGCCATGGTAAGACTTGTTGCCCACAGCGAGCCCCAGCCTAGGAAAACTATTAACCCTAACCTTATGAAACTCCAACAAGACATATCACATAAGCGAACGTAACGCTCAAACATTTGCTCAAATGTTTGGCCTCAGACGCGAAATTGTCACGACCTATTGTATGCCAATCCAGGAGACAGGTTTGGCATGTCGAGCGAAGCTCCATTGTGAGTGACCCTGACCTGGTGGCACATCAGCATTCCTGGGCGCTCTTTGAGTGCTCTTTGAGCAGACATAAATGGGAAAGTGAGGTACAGTCGTTTGCCGGTCCAATCAGCGTCTATGTTGGCCCTCGCGTAGGCAGGCGAAACTATTCGAAACAACAACGTAAAACTGCTGCCCTCCAGATGCCATGGCCACGAGAGCGCTTGTGCTTGAAGACGCTAACGATATTAATTCGGACAGTATTCGGGAGCACCATGCCCCGCATCGCAGATTGATAAGAAGTGATCAAATAGTAATGATGATCAAGGGTGTTGAGTTATCGCAACTTTGCCGTTATTGTCCCCCCCAGTGAGTCAGAATCCTGCAACCGATGATGTTCACCAATTGATTAATCACCATGACATCTCCTGCTTCATACGAGTGATTTTGCACTCGAAGAAATCTGTCATCCGAGCCCACAAGACGAAGCCCAACTTTCTGCATTCGTTTGAGATTGCTACTTGATTCGAAACACTTTTGTACAAGTTACACGACTAAGATTGGGTCATCCCCAACCACCCTACAAGCTAGAAACTGCAGTTCAGAATTGGGACTCGGGTTGACTGCACCTGGCTGTGGCGCGGTTCGGGGAGTCTGGGAACTATCATTCGCGAGTCAGACGATCCCATCATCAGTGAGTCTGGTCACTCACATAATCAAGGCAGCAGAACTTGTAAGGACATTTGCCGACACACTGGTGGGCAGGTTCACATCCACTACCCGACCAACCCCTCGGAGTCTAGCAGCATGCGAGTCAGTGTGGATCTGTGGCATCACTATAATGGCTCACAAGTTGGGCTGACTGACAGCACACCTCTGTGCAGAAGTTGTAGATGGACGAAGACTGCATATCCTCTTGGATAGCAGCGGCGCTAGCGCCAGTCACGACAACGAGAGCAATGAGAACGGAAGTGATACGAGCGAACATGACTAGAGAAGACGTGCTTGGTCTGCAGGGGGGAACCAAGTGTCCCCCTTCTTATATGTTGTCTAATTCGGTTCTTCACCGTGCAGCCGGTTCAGGATTGTCCGGAAACGGGAGGAATGAATGTTGCGGCATGTGCCCACCAGACTTGTATTGAGATGGATTACCCCATAGAGCAGACAAAGAACATTCTCCTCCCCACTATTAGCAACATGATCCTCTCTCGAGATGCTTGCACGATGCAGGTGACATAAGTAGGATTGATATTCAAAATATAAATGGACCATAGCATCATGGTTTTGATCGAGGGATCTGGTTTTTGACGGCACTTATGTACACAGAATCTGATCGATTGCCAGTTCCTCTGAATACTGCATCCATAAAAGTAAACGGCGGACCCTTCTCTGGCCGGGAAGCCGTCATGATCCCCATTTTTGTCTCGGTAATATGACTTCTGTTCTCGGTTCTTTGATGGAAATGATGCGGGATCATGCCTAGCCCGTACTATGTACCAAAAGTTGGATTGCTCGAGTTGGACTAGGCTGCAGAGTTAGTTGGTAAATCATCATGATCCCCTACACCTGATAAATTAATGAGTCATGTCTGAGGCATGGTCAATCGAGCATAACAAGTCCGCAACAGAAATGATTTGACCTCTGCCCACAGCAATGTTGTGTGATGGTCCGGTGGAGATAAGGTAGACCACAAACTGATTCAAGGATACCTCACTGCCGCTTTTCAATGTCCGCTATGCGAGAACCTCTGTATCGAACATCTGGCGACGGACTAGATCATGCCGGTTAGTTCCGGCAGCATCATAGCACTCCAGCCCTCAATTTCCTCGGACTTGCCAAACGGTCCATCTCGAATGAGTTACACTCCTCGATGACGTTCAGTGGGTATATTTATCACATGTCCAGTAAATGTAGGGTTCCTGGCACGTACACGCTCTGCTTGGCATGTAACATGTCAGCCACATTACTGTAAAATGATGGCCTCATCAAGCCTCGCACTTTTATAATCACAAGGAGACGAGATCAAAGATTCAGACGGCGCTTGCTCCGTCTCCGTCTCCATCCTCTCCTCCACTGTCGCGTTCGATCTCCTCAGGACTAGCTTTTATGATGGTGGCACCTGTTAGATACTTGTGCGAATGTTGACCACGATCATCTTTGCTCTCAGTCAATGTGGTGATGTGCACTTGCATTCGCCTCCTTCGCTCTACCAGGATTCGATCTTCTTCGGGAGTGTATTCGAGCGCTATACTTGTCGTCGTCGTTGTCGTCCGGCTAGCTTGATTAGTGGCCAACCCGACACGGATGATGACCATGTAAAACGTGATGGAAATGATAGGTATGACCTGATCATCGGCAATGACATCTCAGTGAAATGGTTCGTATCAAGGCGCACGGATATGGGCTGACCAAGTCTAAGACTACGAATTGGCCGTTAGATCTAGCTACAAAACAAATCAACCCAACAAGGAATGTGAATGAATAAATTGCGCCAGCGTCGACGATGATATGGAGAATTGGCCGTAGTTGGGACTCTTGCTGACTACGCAGCATCGCCGCCTTGCGGTCGACATACCAGATACGGGAAACTAATAGCACTAGCAAAAGAATCGAGTTGAGGAGCACACACTGATGGAAAGAGTGACTACGAACAGATTGCCACGAGGTTTATTGCGAACGCTGTGGCCCAGAATGCCGTGATCCATTGCGAGAGGCAGCCTTCGAAAACCTGACCATTCATCGTTTTTGATGCAGTACACGGACTTATGGTCCCAGTTACTTCGAAAAGGTCGTCAATGGTTCTGTTATCTCAAAGATAAATCATGCCTACCAAATGTGAAGCACCAAAGTGTCACAGGCAAGATCATGGCGAGTTTTGATCGCCAGACAACATAGCAGCGATAAAGCTACGTCAACTAAGCAAATGAAGTTGATTTCGGCAAAAGCATGACTTACAATAACGCCGTCCCCTATCACCGTGTGCACAGTAAACAAGACGTTCTTGGCCACGAACGTCCATTGAGACGGATCCGCAAAAAAGGCAACAGGACCCCCTTTGTGAGTGTTCCGATACAATATCAAACCACCCATGACTCGGATGACTTCAATGACAAAGTGCTGGATACTAATCAGTACATCAGCTTCCAACCAGGAACAGAAACACGTACCACGGTACTAGATAGAAGTAATACACACGCAACCGCGAACATCTTATAGTTCACTTGCAAGTGTCCATATCGTCGCTCCGAACATCAACAACGAGAATCCTTGCGTCAGATTAAAAATCAGTCACCATCTCCATGAATTGTTTTGGCCGTTCACGAGGCTCACCATACAAGATTGATTCCAGTAGTACTCCATACTATATACCACAAGTTGGATTGCTCAAATTGGGCTAGGCTGCAAAGTTGATTGGTAAATCATCATGATCCCCTACACCTGATAAGTCAATGAGTCATGCCTGAGACGTAGTCAGTTGATAGCATGATATAAGTCACCACCCCCTGCTTGTTCTTGTACAAAGGCATCAAGCTGTAGCAGTCGCTCCAAGCATGTCTTCGTCATCGTGCAGGTACCAGCCGGGGTGACTGTAAGTGATCAGCATTTCTAAGCGCTCTTTGAGTGCTCATTGAGCAGATATAAATGGGAAAATGAGGTACGGTCATTTTCTGGTCCAATCAGAGTCTGTGTTGGTCATTGCATAGGTAGGCGAAATCATTCTGAAATAACAACGTAATATTACTGCCCTCCGAATTTGAAGGTTCTCTTGATTCTCAGTAGTATAAGTACCTACTTAGGGAGGAGGCTCAACGCCGCCGGTCGTGCCTGCCCTCGCAGCATCGAAAGTCCATTCCACGGTTTTCCTCCTCTTCGCCGTCCAAACGCAAACCCCGAAACTGGTCTGACCCGAGCCTGGAAGTCTCAGGGAAGGGTTTTCACAGCCAGATGTATGTAGCCGATTTCCTCGCATCCACGGGCACGCCAGGACAACCCATGCGAATGAGAAAAGCGTATGTAAAAGCTGTATAGTACCATACACGTGACTCTCTCAGCTTCTGCAACTTAGGCAGCACACGGGACACACCAGTGAGTGTCTTCTGGCTAGCCGCCAGTTTGTCGTTTTACATGCAGTGACCATTCTGATGCCGCCATTTCTAGCGCCTCATTCCTAGGACCGTTTTTCTTTGGGTTTGTCCTTGTACCTTCCGTGCTGTCTCGTACGATTTCCTTCAGAGATCAATAAACGCGCTCAGTCGCGACACGCCACACGTTGAGTACAAGGAAAGGCACTGAAGGATCCGTGACCAGAAGCAGCATAAGACCGATCAGCGACCTGTTCAAAAAAAAAGCACAGCCGATGCGCTACTGCGAGTACCTCGTCTCTTGCAATTCCCCTTACACGCGGGGTGACACCACGAGGCAAGGGAAGGCGAAGGCGACGAGAGCAGCGAGGGTGAGTGGTGACAACGATGACACGCTGGTTGGCAGTGTTACTCTCGTCTTCATCGTCCCCATACCACCTCACCATTCAATGTACACGCCGTTCTTGGCGCGTCGCCGCGCATACCACCGCTACCGCTGGAGTACAAAGGCAGCGACACGGTAACGTCAACGGCAACAGGGTGTCATCAGCAGCACGACAATATGTCCCTCGCGCCCGCTACCACCACCGCAAGTACGGGGCGGCGATGTGGCGCACACACCCTACGCCTCACAGCACACCCGCCACCACCATGGTTCCGAGGGCGGCGACACGATGACGGTGACGTGAGCACCCCACATCCCTTGCCGCCCCCATTACAAGGATCATCATGGCGATGAGGACGTGGCACAAGGACGAGGACGACACAGTGACAACACGGCGATGATGCACAATGCCATGCCACCTTTACACGACTGGATGGCGCACAGCGGAGGTGTCGGACCTCGGTGCAGACGCAACGCACGTAATAACCTGAGGACATTGACGTCAACGCCACGCCATGCATGACAACAACAATGACGGTGCGAGCACAAGTCCAATACCATGAGGGTGACGACAACACGGATGCCCGCACCCAGGCTATTCCCCATCCTCTCTTGATACTTCCTTGGTCACTACTCTTTGTTATTCATTCTTATTCTCTGGTGGATCTTAATGTCATCCCCCTCTATTCGCCCTTGAGAAGAAAATAAGAACTATAAACTCTAGACTGTGTACATCCTGATCATGCCAATAACAGTGCTGCCTCTAGCTGTGTTCTTTCTAGGTAGGAGTCGGGGACGAGTGCCCGATTCGTTACTCGCTGGTGGGACCATTTTCTGTTGTCCATTTTCTTTAGTTCATCCTCTACTGGATATACAGTATACCGCACCTGCCTGCTCATTTCCCTCGGTACGACTCGCGCCGGATATTCAAGGACCTGGAACCACGACGTTATGCCCCTTCCGTCTAGACTCGAACATACGGGACAATCAGACAAAGGCGTGCAGCATGGCAGGATACGATCATTGAGCACGCTAGCAAATTTAGCAAGTAACGTCGGAAGCCGCCTTCGAAAGAAAAGGGCGCCTGGGAGCTACACTTTTGGGTGGCTGCAACACCCTTAAGTCGACTGGCTGAAAGGCTCATGTAGCGAGAATCATTGAGGTTCTGAGTCGGGGAGTAATGTCACCACAGACCATTGCAAACTTATTATCCGCATGACGTTCAGGCGGCAAACCTTACATGTTTCACGCAAGGCTTTATCTCGTCGCCTGTGATGCCAGAATTACTGTCGAACCTGGATTTCAAGGGGAAAAAAAAAAGAGACTAGTCTCCACTCCGCGTTTGTAAAACCCAGCCGTGATCGCATGCCTGGGCCGCCAGGTAGGCTTCGTACTTCCCCAATTTCGTTACCTCCCTCCCTTGCGTAAAGTCGTTGCCAGCGGCTAAATCATTTTGAAATATAGCACTTCCAACGAACGTCAACTACCCTGATCCATTCCGGTCAAATTCTACATTTCCCGTCGCTTCATCGCGCCCAGAAGGGAGCAGAGCCTGGTAAACGAGGATAGGACACCCGTAATTGATGTCGCCCGCAGGCTTCGTGAATACTACGCGAAGGAGAAGGAGCAACCTCCTATGCGCCTCTTATCCTCTAGCGCCTACTTAGGGCCGCCCTGCACCAAGTCCACTGCATTGACTGCACCGCAGTAGAATCCAGTGATTCACAGCACGTTCAGCCCATCATGTATCACCCGCCACGAGCGCTCATCAATGCGACCACAGGTTCGAGCGTGTCTCTATGATAATTTCGAGCAAGTGTCTGCCTTCGAACCCTTCCCGATCTCGTGTCGTTAATAAACAGACCCGTCCATTACACACTTCGACGTTTGGTTCAACTTCGACATAGCACTGGCGTTGTAGGGTCACCTCACCGAATTTCCTACTCCATCGTTCGCAATCCGTCTGATGGAACTTCCGTG
>JBBPKX010000651.1:0-13302 GCA_038089435.1 Boletus austroedulis | reverse complement strand
AAGTTATCTTGCCTCTCGCACTTCGAGTACCCTCAGTGCCCACTACTTCACACACTTACCGCCTATTCCACTTGTAAGTTCTCTACAAGCACCATCCACTTCCTCTACCGCTCCATATTTTATCTTCAAGCGTTCCCTTGGTTAGCCACCAAGGAGATAAAGAGACTAGCGCATCTCTTTAGTTCATCCAAGTCCGTGACGTAGGACTGAGCTGCGGAGGAAGACAGGTTTAGCTCAGAAGAGATGGAAAAGTTCGGATGATAGCCCTTATTAGTGAAAAAGGGTGATACTCCAGTGGTAGCACTAGGAGCGTTGTTGTATGCGAACTCCACGAGGGGCAGGAGCTCGGACCAGTTATCCTGTTGGTAGTTGCAGTACATATATCCGGAGGTATTGCTCCAGGGTCTGATTGGTGCATTCCATTTGACCATCCCCCTCTGGATGATATCTGGAGGTGAAGTGGAGATGCATATCGAGAGCTTTACCTAGCGACCGGAAAAAGTGCGATACGAATTCAGAGCCCCTGTCGGAGGTGACATGGGAAGGAACTCCATGCTTGGAGAAAACGTGAATCAGGAATAACTTGGCAAGTTGGGCAGAAGTGATTGTGTCGTGAGTTGGAATGAATATAGACTGTTTTGACAGTCTGTCGACAACCACGAGGATGGCTGTAAAGCCTTCTGAAGGGGGAAGCTGTTCAATGAAGTCCATGGAGATGGAGTTCCATGGTTTCTCTGGGACTGGGAGTTGTTTCAGGAGTCCATACGGATGATGACGAGGAGTCTTTGTGCAAGCACAGGCTGTACATGAACTCATGTAGTTCTTTACAAAAGTCCTGATGTTGGGCCAAGTGTATTCGTGACGAATGAGTTCCAACATCCAGTTTTGACTGAAGTGTCTGGCAGTCGGATGGCTTAGACAGAAGCAGGGGAGATATGACAGGATTGTTGGGGAGGGCAGACAAGATGTCTGAATGGAGTTGCTCGATGTTGACCAATGCTGAAGCCCGGAGTAACGGAGCTTCAAGGTACGTAGCTCAGAGGGACAATGCGAGCTGTTCCAGAGTGAAGATTGGCCTAAAATTGTCAGGGTTGACGCAAGTGTAGTCCTTATCTCCCTCTTTGGGGTAGACGTCCCAACATTTAGTCAAAGCATCTGGTTTTGCTCCGAGCTTACCAGGCCAGTACCAAACTACCATATTGAACTGATTAAGGTACTCGGACCACCAGGCTTGGCATCGCATCAGGAGCTTTGAAGTGGAGAAATATTCAAGGTTTTTGTGATCCGTAACAACATCTATAGGGAGTTTGGAGCCTTCCAGGTAATGTCGCCATGATCTAAATGCCTCATAAATAGCTAACAACTCCTTGTCATATGTGTTGTAGTTCAACTCAGCTCTGGATAAGGTCCGGGAGAAGAATGTGACGAAGTGGAGTTCATTGTTGGACGGAGTTGTGACGGAAAGGATACCGGCAACGGCGTAATCAGAGGCATCTGTTTCAATGGTAATGGGGATGTCTGGAATCCAGTGCACAAGCACTGGAGCAGAAATGAATGTGTCCTTGAGGCGTTGGAAGGATTTCCGGGAGGCATCAGAGAAGTCCCAAGGAACTCCCTTGCGAGTGAGACGAGTAAGGGGAATCATGATGTTGGAGTAGCCTTGAATAAAGCGACGATAGAAGTTCATGAACCCGAGGAAGGACTGAATGTCCTTGACTTTCCTGGGTTCGGGCCAATCCATGATTGCCTTGATCTTGTTGGAGGCCATGGAAAGACCGGAGGGAGAAAGAACATATCCTAGATACTCGACTGTGTCAGAGTGGAATTCACATTTCTTTGGCTTGGCATACAAGCTGTTAGCACGGAGATGCCGGAGTACTTCACGGACGTGTTTATGGTGCGATTCCTTGTCATGGGAGTATATTAGGATATTGTCGAGGTAGACCACGACACAGACGTTGAGCATGTCTGCAAAGATACTGTTGACAAACTGCTGGAAGGCTGCTGGAGCGTTTGTAAGTCTGAACGGCATAACCAACCACTCAAAAGATCTGTAATGAGTCCGGAATGCGGTTTTCCACTCATCTCCCTCCATAATACAGACCAAATGGTACGCATGACGGAGATCGATTTTCGTGTAGACCTTGGCTCCAGAGGGAGCATCAAGGAGGTCGGAGGTACAAGGAAGGGGGTAGCGGTCTTTATGCATGATCTTGTTTAACTCTCAGAAATCAATGCAAAGTTGGAGGGAACCGTCCTTCTTCCGGATGAACAACACCAGAGCTGTGTGTGGGGACGTGGAGTGACGAATGAATCTGATGTTGAGGTGTTCGTCGAGGAAGTCATGAAGGGCTTGTTGCTCGGTTGAGGAAATGGAATAGATCCTTCTGACCGGAGGTTCTACACCTTCTTCCAAGTTGATCTTCAAGTCATAGGGCCGATGCAGGGCTAACGTATCAGCCTTCTTCTTGCTGAAGACATCCACAAAATCATGGTATTCCGGAGGGACATCGGAGAGGTCGATCTTCTCGTCAGAAGATGATGCAGCAGAGGCGGAGGCAGAGCGAGCAGAGATCTCTTCAGTAGATCGAAGGGAAAGGGAGAACTGGACTGAGCCCTCCATCTTGCAGGTGCGATGAAACACAGCTGCATTGATGAAAGAGATGTGGGGGGCAGGAAGTCCAGGAGCTTTTGGTGAATCTGGGGTGCTCGAAGGAGTGTCGACGAGCAACGGAGTTGCCTCGGAAGGCATGGAGGTTGATATTGGGGTTGGCATCCCATCTGCAGGAGTTTGGAAAGTAATGCTGCTCATAACCCAGTCAATCAACGGATTGTAGCGGGTGAGCCAGCAATGTCTGAGAACAAGGCTGCATTGAGGATCCAACAAGGTTACGTAATATACGTCGGAGGTAGAGATGCTGGAAGCAAAGGAGATGGTCAGATCTATAGTGGAGTTAATAACGGAAGTGGAAGAACCGTCAAACAAGCGTAGACTAATCGGAGGGATGGAGTACGTAGAAAGATTATGTTTATCTATAAAAGAAGAGTCTATGAAACAATGGGTAGAGCCAGAATCAACGAGAACTGGTACATCGGAGATATTATGTACAGGCAATGATATTAGCGGGCGAAGAGAATTAGGATCGGAAAGAGCAGACACGTTGAGACGTAACTCCTTGAGAGCACAGTCAGGTCCAATGCGACTCCCAGCCTGTGTGGATGCTCAAGAGTCGCGCTCTATTTTTTCGCCTCCAAGGAAGCAGAGGTCGAAGCCGGCATGTTCAGAGTTACTGACACAGCTCGAGCCTTTGATGCTCTAGAGTTTGACTTCAGGCATTCCTTGGCGGAATGACCACTCTCACCGCAGAAAAGACACAAATTTAAATGGAAGTGGCACTGACGTTCCTCCAGGAGGAGTTTACCGTCTTTGCCTAATTTAGAAGAAATCATAGAGGGCGTAGAAGAAGTGTTACCCTTCTTGAAAGAATTGTTTCCTTCTCTGGAAGATCCGGAGTTGGAGTCAGAGCTAGAGGACAGATAGGAACCTTTGGCCTTGTTGTCCTTAGGTTTGGAAGATGAAGTTGGAGCAGAGCTCAACGACTTGTGGGAAGAATGGGGGTTGCCAGAGTTCAATCCAGAGGCTTTTGAAGCGTGTGAGATCTCTTCCTTGCGCTCCCAGTACCTCTGGTCAATCTGTTGGGCCAGAGTATGCATGTCGTAGATGGTGTCGGGTTTGCCATGACAAGCAATTTCGTCCTTAATGCAATCTGGAAGCCCGTTATAGAAACTCCAGCGGAGAGCACTAGGTCCCCACTCACAGACTTGGTTCACGAGGCGATTCCACTCAACAATGTATTTGAAGATATGTTGGGTCTCCCTCATATGCAGTTGCTCAAGCTGAGCTTCTGCTTCGGCAATGGGATCATGTGGTCCAAAATTCGACTGGAGCTCGAAGAGAAAAGCTCTCCAGTTGTCCATCCACAAGGGACGATTGGCTGGGGCTACATCTCCGAGCAAGTCTGGCTCGAAGTAGTCCAGGGCCATGCCCTTGAGGTAGGATTGAGCGAATGTGACCTTCTGGCGATCACATTTGAATGACTTGGGGTTCGCCTGGAAATTGATTTCGCATTGGATGATGAAGGGGCGGAGTTTCTTTGGGTTGGACCTGTCAAAGGTGTCCGGTTCTCAGACTTTGGTCTTGGAGTCGCTAGACGGTTCTTTGTGACGGAGTGCCTGACGCGTCATATTGCGGATGGCGTCGGCGAGTTGGTTGAATGGCTCAAAAGCCAACAGGACTTCATTCGGGGGTTGGTCATCATCATCATCTCAGAGGAGACAATCAATGTCCGGTTCTTCATCGTCATCATCACCGTTATTATCAGGATTGGGGTCGTCAGGGTCATCACTGCCGTCACCACCACCTCTGAAACCACTGAGACCACCAGCAGCTGCCCAGGCTGGCATTGGAGTGTCAGTTCGATGACATTCTTCATAGAAGTCATTGTTGTTGTTGTCTGGGAAAAGTGTGATGCATGGTTCATCAATGGTTGTCTCCAGAAGTGGAGTAAGTGGAGACAGGGGTCGCCACCTCTGAGAGATAGAGGGAGCCTGGCATTGGATGAGACTGATGTATTCGCCTGGTACTGAGCACAAGGAGCCAAAGGCGCTCTGCAGGATACCAGTACGAGTGGTGTGTGTACGCGACATAGGGATTTGGAATAGGGGATCTGTAACGTTTCACTATTTTTCTATCTATTTTATGACCACTTATTTAGTTTCTTTGCTATTTTCTCTATGTTTGCCTCTTAGCTAAGGGGTTAGCAGGCTCGTACTCAACTAAGGACCTAGAGCAGTCCAGACCAAGGACGCATGGCTCAAGGCTATGCGAACCCTTGATGTCATCACCCCGGATTGACTCATCGAGGCTATACGCAGCTGTACGCTGCCAGCACACACCTATCCATAAATAGCCCCTATGACTCAGACTGACTCAGATCAGGTATGACATGACTCATCCCCTCGTCCTGATCAGTGCGCCTCTGCCCCAGTGCCTCGCCTCATGTACCAATAGCATATTTAACGTAGGATAGCCTCGCCAGCACGGACCAAGCACAGCCATGTACAGTAGAGTATAAATACCAGGCTCAAAGCAAGGCAAGACCCCCAGTCTTGTTCTCCTTCGATATTTCCCTCTCTCACCTACTCGCTTGACCACCCCTCTCAAGCATCCAGCTCTTAAGTGAGTTAGGTCGTTTCATTAGAACAAGACTGACCTTTACCCGCCGGACTAGCTACCCGCCGGAAGATCACAAGTCGACTAAAGGAACCCAGGGTTAACCAGTAGGCACCTCCCTCGCGCTCGTCTGGAGTACTGAACACAGTCAAGTGTTGTACTACCACGTTGAAGATTTACTCGAGTACTCACTCACCGGAACCAGAGGGTTCCCCGACCCAGTCACAAGGGCTGGACCATCCACAGTCACGTTAGAGGATCTAGTGCTGGATTGGCCAGTTGAGTTAAAGGTCGAAGATGAAGAGGACCTACAGGTATCGGAATAGCATTCTGTCTTATCCATAGAGGAATTGCATCAGGTGCTCATGAAGCCCACTACAGCTACTCTACCCGGAATCGGAACCGGAGGAAAGAGAAGTAGCCAAACGGAGATCGGAAGAGTCGGAAGGATTATCCAACTATTGTACTAGTTTAGACGAAGGTTTAAGGACCACCAAGGAAAGAAGCACCCTAGGCCCGGACGATATGCCGTCCACATTAGTCGAGAACGAGGAAGATCTATACGGGGATATTGTAATCCCATTCCAGCACGAAGAAGGCACACCGCCCTATCGCCCCTCTACCCCTGACCGTCCAGCCCCGCTTCTTGTGGAACCAGTTGATTGGACTCGAGTAACAAGTCAGAGGCATTGTGGATCGACAACTGAGGAAAGCGGATATAGACGTGCGACTAGAGAGAGGCTCCAATGGGAGATTAACGATCTTATTCAGGAGGGGATACACCTTGCTGAGGAGAGAGACCGGAACGCCACCAGAGCAAACAAACTCAGAGAACAGGTTCATGCGGCGTGTGCAAACATTCAGGAGCGAATACGAATTAGAGAGAGAGCTCCTACACCCCATCCTCCTCATCCTGCTCCTCACCCCTGCTGGTTTTGTCCTCACAAGCCTCTTGCTCGTGATATCATTACTCCTCTCCGACCCCGCTCGACACTTAGGCAACCTCATCGTTATTGTCCATATTAGGCTCTTATACGTACAATACGAAGTTGTCGAGAACCCTATCCTGATCCCATCAAGAGAAGAACGCGTAATTGAAGAAGCGCAACTGCATCTGATTGAGGAAAGTCAGGAACCACAGATCACAGAAGAAGTAAGGGAAGAAGAATCAGAGTACTCAGACCCCAAAGACAGACCCTATCAAGGACCGATACCCAGGGACGAAGAAATTGAATCTACCCCTCGGTATACTATTGGACAGAGCCCAGCAGAAAGGAGAAGGGCCTTTCGTCACAGATATATCCTCGCAAGAGAAAGAACTCTAGCCACCAGGGCAGCGAGAAGAACCCAAGACGCCGCTAATAGAGCACTTACCCATCTATGGAAATTGGACGATCAGATCTCGGAACAAACGCCGTATATCCCGAGACCCGTCAGACGAGCCACCCCTTTTCCCATAGACAGCGATGACTCATCCCTTTGATCGACAGGCTTTCGTAGCCAATCTACAGGGAATACAGATCAACCCTACCTTAGCACAGGACCTCCTTAATCTATTCGATCACCTTACAGAAAGACATGACGATGCTCAGGCAGTGTTAATGCAGAGTACCACTACATCGAGGAGGCAAGCAGCAACCATTGCCACTTTAGAAAATCAGATTAATCAAGCTACTACCCAAATCACCGCCCTGCAGGCGTTATCAGCAGCGAATCCTACCACGGCCCCGAAGCTCAGTAAAGCTTTTGTGGACCCTGGATCCTATAACAGATTGAGATCAAAGTTTGAGGAATGGTGGACGAAGATCCAATCGTGGTTACATGAAAACGCCGCAGTGTTTCCGCCAGCAAGCCAGAAGGCCGTAATCGCAGTCCTATCTCGGTTAGAAGGACAAAAGGCCAGAGGCTTTGCCCGGACAAAGTTAGATCTCATCTCACAGGGAGGAACCTATACTTGGGCCACCCTAGTAACGGAGATTGAAGCCCTCTTTAGATCTGTGAATCAACAAGAATGGGCTAGAGTGAAATTGCAATCGCTAAAACAGGGAAAGATGCCGATAGATGACTGGATCATCAAATTTATGGAATATGAACCCCAAACGGGAATGGATACATCGCATCTTATCTCCATTATCGAAAAGAATGTTGATCAGAAGATCATTAATCGTATCCTTATGGAAGGACCCAGACCGGCAACGGTGCCGGACTATCTGGAGAAATGTAGAGTTATTGGAACGAGGAGGCAGCTCCTCTCTTTCATCCATAATGGGACATCCGCCAGACGAGACCCCTTTGCCATGGACATAGATCGCATGGAGATGGAAGATGAACCGGAACTCGAGGATGATGAACAAGAAGCAGCCATGATCTGAAAAGGGAAAGCCTGTGTAAGCAAAAAGTTTAAAAAGACACGAGCATGGATCAGCACGTGCTTTAATTGCGGAAAACCTGGTCACTTTGCTAAAGAATGCCGACAATCGTCAACAAAGTGCCCGGATTGCTCATGGACTCAAGGGAAACATAAACCCAACTGCGTGAGAGAAAAGGCTCGAGCCACAAGAGCAATGACTGCACAACCTGCCACTTCATGGAGTGATGAAGAAGACATCCCTCGCGCATGTAAAGGAATGACTATGGAACAAGTAAAAGCGCTATTCCAATCCATGCCCTCAAGCTCGGGAAAAGCTTGAGCAGTCTGGAAGAGCTGAGTGACCACTCTGCTGAAAGAAGCTCGGATGCACACACTATGTCATTAATCTCAGATGGATACGAAGCTATGCCAGCCATTATTCAGGAAAAACCCCATGGCCTACGGCCCATGGATATAGATATGCGACACCTCGCCGCTATTGCAGCCGAGATGAAAGAAGAACCAATAAAGAAAAGGGAGATTGAGTTACCGATCACCATCTATATCAGAAAAGGAAAAGAAGCCCATGTGAAGGCCCTCTTAGACTCAGGGTCACACGTGACGTTCATAGACCAGCAATGGGCTGAGGAAAATGAAATACTGCTGAAACCGCTACCACGACCAATCATCCTATACAACGCGGATGGCACAAGAAACAGCGCTGGAACGTTAAAATACTATGCCCGCGTAGTGATGGAGTACGATGGACACCGAGAGGAAATGAAAGCCGAGATCGCTAATCTTGGAAAGAATAAAGTAATCCTCAGTTTCACATGGCTAAAGCATCATAACCCTGAAATAGATTGGGAAAAGCAGATGGTGCGGATGACGAGATGCCCGACCGAATGCAGAAACCCATTCTTACATCATTTGAACCTCTAGTGATGTACTTCGGACTATGTAACTCCCCCACAACCTTTCAAACAATGATGAACGAACTGTTCACAGACATGGAGGACGTATGTGTCGTCTATATCAATGACATCATGATATTCACCAAAACCGATAACCAAAAGGAGCACGATTGAATCGTACTCAAGGTTCTCGTGCGACTCGCCGAGAACAACCTCTTCATTAAACCAGAAAAGTGCTACTTCCAAGTAAAGCAAGTGGAGTTCCTAGGGATGATCGTTACCTCAGAAGGAATCCAGATGGATGAAGAAAAGGTTAAAGCCATCAGGGAATGGCCAACCCCTACCAAAGTGAAGAACGTCTGAAGCTTCCTTGGATTAGCCAACTTCTACCGAAGGTTTATAGACAGATATGCACAGGTTGCACGACCGCTTAATGACCTGACGAAGAAGGATATCATATTCGAATGGACAGAGCACCAACAGAAGGCCTTCGACGATCTAAAAGAGAGATTCACCACTGCCCCTATCCTTGCATACCCCGACATAGATAAGCAATTCCGACTTGAAACGGATGCATCGGACTTCACAACCGGAGCAGTGTTATCTATAGAAAAGGATGGAAAATGGCACCTTGTTGCCTACTCCTCGCACTCCATGACGCCAGAAGAAAGGAATTACCCTATAGCAGATAAAGAGATGCTCTCGGTGATATGGAGCTTAGAACAATGGCGCCATTACCTCGAAGGAGCTCAAGAAGAATTTGAGATATGGAATGACCACGCGAACCTTCAATGGTTCATGAAAAGGCAGGACCTCAATAGGAGACAGGCCAGATGGGCGCAATACCTATCTCGGTTTCGCTTCAAATGGGTCCATAAAGTGGAAACTCAAATGGGAAAACCTGATGCACTCTCTAGAAGGGAGGATCACTCGGATGAAAAAGACGATGATAATAAAGGAGTAACTGTAATCCCTCAAGAAAAGATCCGAACAGTCCAACTAGGAACGGATGACGATGAAGTAATCCAACGGATCAAAAATCTCGTACATAGACTAAAAGAATCAGAAGTACAAGATCTAGAAAAGCGATATGAAGTCCATATGGAGCAAGAAGATTTGCTAGTGGACAAAGAAGGAAAGATCTTCGTACCGGATGACGAAGAACTCCAAATGGAAATACTATGACTGCATCACAACACGCCCGTAGCCGGACATCCAGGAGGAGAGAAAACATTAGAGCTAATATGCCGCAGTTATACATGGCCCGGATTGCCGAAGAAAGTAAAAGAGTACGTCTCTCGATGTGACCTATGCGCTAGACATAAGGGAGCCAATGCCCCACCAGCAGGAAAGCTATTGCCACTCCCAATACCGGAGAAACCATGGGAGGATATTTCCACCGACTTCATAACAGATCTGCCGACAAGCCAAGGGCTAGACGCCATCCTGGTAGTTGTCGACCGATTCTTGAAAGAAGTAGAGTTCATCCCGTGTAAGAAAACCACCACGGCACTACAGACCGCCCGACTCTATCTAGACCACATCTGGAAGATGCACGGTTTGCCGTGGACCATAACATCAGATCGAGGGCCGCAGTTCGCATCACAAGTGATGATGGACTTATGCCAGAGATTAGGAATAAAACCGAAATTATCCACTGCCTTCCACCCACAAACGGACAGGCAGACGGAACGGATTAACAGAGATCTACAGCAGTTCCTTCGCCTCTTCTGCTTCTCACAGCAGTCGAAGTGGACAGAATGGCTCGCCATCGCACAGTTCTCATATAACAGTAAAGCTCAGACGTCAACAGGAACATCCCCTTTCAGCATAATGCACACATATCAGCCAAGAATGGGCTTTGAATGGTGCAACACTAAGGCACCAGCAGCTGAGGAACTATCAGAGCATATAAAGAAGGTTTGGGATCAGACCCAAGAGAATCTAGTGAAGGCTCAACGCCATATGAAAGACCAAGCGGACCATCACAGATCAGACGCCCCACCATACCAGATTGGAGATCAGGTGTGGCTAGCTACAGAAAACCTTAAGTTGACCAGAGCATCAAAGAAGCTCACGGAACGATGGATCGGGCCATATACCATACTCTGCCTAGCCAGACCTAATGCAGTTGAACTGTGCCTTCCCCACTCCATGTGAATCCACCCCACGGTCAATATATCGCATATAAAACCTTATAAAGAACGACTATCTGGACAACCCGTGACGGAGCCCAGACCGGTGCTGGTAACCGAGGAATGGAAGAATGAATGGGAAGTTGAGAAAGTGGTAGATAGTCGATGGGTTAGGAATCATCTCCAATTCCTGGTGCATTGGAAGGGCTACCCGGAAGAGGAACAAACTTGGGAACCAGAGGCTAATCTCGAGCATGTGAAGCAGGCTATAGCGGACTTCTATAAAAGGACGCCGAGCGCCCCTCGAAAACTCCGTGTCGCGGTACCCGACTTCTTTAATTTATTTAAGCATTGCGGATCACCTATTCCAGAAAAGCCTATGCATCTGTTGCCGTTTGATCAGCTGGACTATCCATAAACAGATCGCCCCAGGGGTGCGCCTGGGTTACCAATGCTCTTATTGTTGATCGAGCCTTGCTCTCACAATGGACCACCTCCGCAACCGCCTTGCTGCATTCCACTCTCGCATCGCCCGCCTCCGCTTCCGTTCCCCCATCTATGTCCAACCTCCACCTCTGCTGGAAATTGAGGAACACACCCCTGATAATAATGAAGAAGATCCTAACGCAGTGTGGGATAATGAATGGGATCCCACACATCCTTTGGGTAATCACGCAGAACATTGGGTATTCATTTGGGATAACACATCGGATTCTCATAGCATCCCGAACACCGCCTCAGTGTGGGGAGATGATGAGGAAGAACATGAGTCCATGCCAGACCTCGTGTCGACCCCGGACCCTGCAGATCCCCAATGGACGCCGGAAAACTGGCCTGGACCATGGGAATTGGCCAGCAAGCCATGGCACATGTGGCTCCCCGGCGCCATGCCGGTACCTGAAGTAATGGAAGCAGTCCCCATCCCGGATCCTCTTCCCCCTATTTGGCCCAACTATCGACTGTGGCCCGCGCCGTACCACTGGCCTGACATCGGCCCTTCAGGGCAATATAGGCCGCAAGTCACCTAGTGGCTGCCACATATGAACATGCCACAGGAGCAGCGTGGGTATTTCGCCTGGTTCTTGGCGCATCTCACGTGGCCAGAAGACCCACCAGAGGGTGAATAGCTAAGCTGCCAGGATGTCAGCTCATACGGAGGGGGTAGTGTAACGTTTCGCTATTTTTCTATCTATTTTATGACCACTTATTTAGTTTCTTTGCTATTTTCTCTATGTTTGCCTCTTAGCTAAGGGGTTAGCAGGCTCATACTCAACTAAGGACCTAGAGCAGTCCAGACCAAGGACGCATGGCTCAAGGCTATGCGAACCCTTGATGTCATCACCCCGGATCGACTCATCGAGGCTATGCATGGCTGTATGCTGCCAGCGCACACCTATCCATAAATAGCCCCTATGACTCGGACTGACTCAGATCAGGTACAACATGACTTGTCCTCTCATCCTGATCAGTGCACCTCTGCCCCAGTGCCTCGCCTCATGTACCAATAGCATATTTAACGTAGGATAGCCTCGCCAGCACGGACCAAGCACAGCCATGTACAGTAGAGTATAAATACCAGGCTCGAAGCAAGGCAAGACCCCCAGTCTTGTTCTCCTTCGATATTTCCCTCTCTCACCTACTCGCTCGACCGCCCCTCTCAAGCGTCCAACTCTTAAGTGAGTTAGGTCGTTTCAGGATCTTGACAAGTATGAGTTTGAATATACTGTCAAGTCTGGTCCTCCGGGCTCAAGTCCAGCAGAGGGGAATGAAAGGGACAGAGGTGTCGACTAGGGTTGACTGGGGGTTTGGAGATGGAGGTACGGATGTATGGAGGGATGAGGATGTTGGCGCAGGACGTATGTGTCGCGCCCTTGTCAAGTCCCTGGTCCTTGTATTTAGAGTAGAAAGAGTAGGAACGGAGACTAGTCAGACTTGAGCTAGGAGATGACTTATTTGATATTCAAACTAAAGTACAATGGAGAAACTACAGGAGTTTATATACTAATGTCTGGTGACAACTCTGGACCAGAAACTACTAGGGTCGAAGGTTAAGTGAGGGCTATGTACACAGAGATGAATAAGTCGGAGGGTGGAGAATATCGGAATACCGACTAAGCTGACTAAAGGTGTAATACAGACTTACAAAGTTGAACTAGAACAAAAGGAGAGAATATAAACAGTACCGTCCGGAGTGCCCAACTCCAACAAAGTCCGGAACCCTAAGGACCGTTGCGATATCTGGATGACTGGAGATGACTGGAGATGGACTTCGCAGAAGTCAGGGATATGACACCTATCCTATATGATCAGAAACAATGCTGCAGGCAGGTTTGTGGACCTTTACTTCCACAAGCAATGCATTGGCACAGAAAGCTTCAATGACTTTTGTGACAACCTGGCTTCCTTAGGCTGTTCTATACTCTGGGGGTTCCCTAGTTAAAGGGCTTGGAGGAGGTATGCTTCAAGCGACTGTGAAAGGAGCTAAGGGGCTGGGAGAAAGGCAGGGAAAATACAGGTGAATTAAGATGGGGACTGTGCTACTAACAGGCCTTTATATACTCTACACTACAAGGCAGTGCTTGGTCCGTGCTACTGAGGCTATCCTGAGCTACTATAGCTATTGGTACATGAGGCAGAAAGGGCTGTGAAGCGTCCATATTGCTATAGGAT
>JBBPKX010000648.1:0-13321 GCA_038089435.1 Boletus austroedulis | reverse complement strand
CGGTCAGGTATATGTCGGAGATGTAAAAATCCGGGGCCACTTTAGGACAGATACGCAAGACAATCGGATGTGTCAGAATCATACGTGAACAGTATGAATAATTTCCCTGTATAATAATATATGTCCTCAGCTATTTACTTGTTTGAGAACCCGACATAAGATAGTCACTGGGTGCCGTGTCGATTAAACACTGGACCCTCTTGGAAAGCCGGCGGCCAGCAACGTATGTATGCCTATCACGGAAATCTAGTGCTTACGGACTGTGGCAGTAAAGAACACATATTTCACACTGTTACCACCAGGCCATCAGTGAATCGGAAACAGTCTCGGACCATAGTCCTGACCTATCTGAGAACCATGGGTCAAGCAATGGACCCTTGATTTCTCACCTGGCTAGCCGTCCTCTCATCACAGTTTACTACTGGCCTCGGTTGTACTTGTAGAGCTGGCCAGGCGGCAACGTTACACCTGTCCTCCTAATCTGGGACTCGTGGCAAGCCTGACATGCATGCTCACTCCCATTGTTCGGAAGGTTTCCCTCACAGTCAATCATTCTTGGTTTGATTATATTGGTACGGAGACATGCGACAGAGACCACCTCATCTTCAGTGTACGTATACCGCCTGATATAGAAAACCCTATTTTAAAAACCTACGTGGATGAATGGGACCCATTCGTTGAATGACGCTTCACCGCTATCTCTAAGGCAACCAATGGCATCGTGAAGCGCGCGTGCTGATTCCCGATGATCTGGCTTACTTCGGTCTTGGAGGAGTTGCTCATAGACATCTCTTGCCACAATCGGGGCAAGCCTGTCGCTGATCGACCACATCGTACCAACAACACACGAGTAACCTGCGAACAACATCCCCGCTGCGATATGGATGGCTTCGTCGGACAGCATTCGATCGCCTGTTGCCGTCTGACATGCTGAAAGAAAGGCAAGCCCACCATGGGGGCGTGACAATGCAATCATGTCAGTTATCTTCAAGCGGCGTTTGTTGGCGAGACAAAGGCCACTTTCAGTTGGCCGGGCAGCATCTTGGATTCCGTGGCATGCAAAATGGACCCAGTCTGATTCCTTCATCAGGTCAAGCACTTCTTTCACCGTCCCAGAAGGTGATTCCAGGAAGGCAGTGTGTGCTGAAGGTGAATCCCTAATCACTTCCTTGATATGTTCCAGCTCAGTAATTACACCAGGGAGATGGGGTAGACCATCCGATCGTGGCTGACGGACGGCAAGGAAGCGGAGATTGGCTTTCGGCACCGTGTTGGGATCGATGGATGGTGCAAGAACACCGAGGGAAGGGATGTAGGACGAGACGACAAAGTCAAATACTTTGTGCCCAGGTTCTGAATACTGAAGATCATATAAACCAGCCGCATGGATAGGAAGAAAGACGAGTGGGCCTGTTGGGCACCAAAATATACGTGATAGATCGCCGGGTGCCTGGTTTGAGATATGAGAAATGAATCAAGTCGGGAAATCCAGTAGCGTGAGATAACGTACCGAGAAAGCTAAGGCATTCAAGACTGGGTTTACAATGCCTTTCCACAATGTGGCCAAAAAGGAATGCCAGCTGATACCGTCCAATGTTGCCTTTTGCCCTTCCCTGCTAGCAGACCGTTTGACATGCGCGTGACGGACGAACTTCTTCAGAATCAGCTGTAGATCAACGGATCGCTTGAACGTGAAATGGTGAAGTGGCACATGGACTACGTGGTCCACATTAGCAAGAATAATCAATGCATCGCATCGATTTTCCGCAGCGTTCAGTATGACGACGGGCCCAGAGTGTACTGAAGCGCGTAGCTGGGAAAATGTCTTGTGATGAAGGAATTGCTCAAAACCTGGAAGGCTCCGGATCTCCTTGAGAAGTTTATCTCGCTCGATCGCGAGCGCACGGTGTTTGTCTGCCTCTCGCTCTAATGACTCTGTCTCATCATGTACTACACCTCCGGTGCCTTCCGAAGACGCCGAGAGAAAATTTTCGCGGTCGGCACCGGCTCGCTCTAAGGCAGAAGAAATCTCCCGAAGCCGGCGGGCGTAGTCTGGATGAGCCGACGTCAAGTCTTCATAGGAGTTGCGAAGCTGATGTAGTTCTCCCCAGACGATAGAACGACCTTGCTCTAACCACTCTACGGCAGTTTCCGGGAGTCCTACGTCTAAAGCTGCCGCTGCTGCTTCCCGCACTACATCGGTGCCATACCTGAGTTCGCGGTAGCGGTGGGTAAGAGAAAAGCCGATCCATGCGAGCTGTGGAAGGAGGGTGATGGCGACGGAATAAGCATGGAAAAGAGAGGAATGGCGTGTAGTCCGAGCGCATGATATCCAGTTTCGTGATGCATCAAATCGAACCGTAACGGCGCCAGTAGGATCGGAAGCGACGCGTGAATACAATCTTATTGCTCGTCCAAGGTCATCTAGCTGCCCTAGGCGTTTGAAGCGAGCATCGAAGCACTTGGCAAGGTTATGCAGAAGATTGGGCATACGGGGATGACCAGGAGGGGTGAAATCAATAGCATCGATGTACCTAGAAATTGCCTCCTCCAGGTCACTCATCTCTCCCAAGTTCCGGAAGCGAGCAAAGAATGAGTTACCAAGATGGTTATAACAAACAGGTTTCAAAGGGTGGTCATGCGGCGTAAGGTCATTGGCACTTCTATGCCTCAGAATTGCTCCATCGAGGTCGCTCTGTTCGCCGAAGCGTTCAAAACGAACTCGGAGGGAACTTCCGAGGGAGTTAAGGATGGCAGGCCGGATAGATTGACCATTGGAGGAAAGATCAACAGCATTTTCGAGAATCGAAATTGCATCGTCGAGGTCACTCGGCTTTTTGAAACGATCGAAACGAGCCTCGATGGCATTACCGAGATTAACGAGATGGATGGGCTTCTGAGGGTGATCAAGAGGAGTAAGGTCGACAGCAGCCCTGAGAATCGAAATTGACCTCTTGAGGTCGTTCAGTTCCCCGAGGCGCCTAAAACGAGCTCCAAAGCTACAGCCAAGACTGTTCAGAATGATAGGTTTATGGGGGTGACCGTGAGGGAAGCGGGCCAGAGAATCCCTCAGCATCGAAATTGCATGCTCAAGGTCACAAAGCTCGCCAAGGCGATGGAAACGAATGAGGAAGCAGCTACCAAGGTTGTTCAGACGGGTAGGGTTCTCAATGCAACCATGAGGGGTGAGGTCGGTAGCATCCCTGAGTGCTGAAATTGCACTTTCGAGATCGTGTAACTTTCCGAGGCACTCAAAACGAACACTGAATGCATTACCGAGATTGTTAAGATGGCTGGGCCGGTCAGGATGGCCCTGGGGGGCGAGGTGAGCAGCAAGCTTGTGGCTCAAGATCGCATTGTCCAGGTCGGCCGGCTCTCCAAGTCGCTTGAAACGAGCTTTAAAGCAGATGGCAAGGTTACTGAGACGTGCCGGTTTCCCAGGGTGACCGTCGGGAGTGAGATCAACAGCAGTTTTGAGAATCGAAATGCCTTCCTCGAGATTACTTAGTCCTCCTTGGCGTTCGAAAAGAGTGTAATAGGAGTTTCCAAGGCTCTGAAGACGAGCAGGCTTGTCGGGGTGGTCACGAGGAATGAGATTAACGGCGTCTCTAAGAATGGAAATTGCATCTTCAAGATCGCTGAGCTTTCCAAAATGCCTGAAACGAGTTTTGAGAGCGTTTCCGAAGTTATTGAGACGCCCAGGCCTCTTGGAGTGACCCAGAGGAGTGAGATCAACGCAGCGTCTGTGTCTCGAAATCGCTTCCTCGAGGTCGTCGCTTAGCTGTCCAAGATGTTTGAAGCGAGCCTCGAGCAAGACGCCGAGGGTGTTGAGACAGGAAAGTTTGTCGGGGTGACCGTCAGGAGCAAGGTCAACAGCTTCTCTCAGCGTGAAAATTGCATCACAGAGGTCAATGTGATCGCCAAGACGCTGGAAACGAGCTTTGAGCGCAGTACCGAGATTATTAAGGCAGCCAGGCCGTTCGGGGTGACCACGGGGAGTAAGTTCGACAGTGTGCCTGTGTCTTGAAATTGCGTCCCCAAGATCCTTCAGATCTCCAAGGCGATTGAATCGATAGGATAGCGCTACACCGAGATTCGTTAATCCCACGCGGTATCGGCTATCCCAAACTGGAGTAGAGCCGATCAATTCATCCAAAATCGAAATCGCGGCTTGCAGGTCTGCTATATCTCCGAATCGTTCGAAGCGGTTTAACAACTGATCACTTGAAATCCACGGGTCCTCGTCTGTTAAGAGTGAAGCTAAGCTCTGCCCCATAGCGCTCGACCAGCCGCTCGAATGTCTGTCCGTCATCAGCCACCACTGTAAACTATGTAGAGAAAATTCTTCCATACCCTGATGATTCTTGGTTGTCATTCATATGTGAAGAAAGGCTCGAGGGCAACTGTGGCAAGCTCCGACCGGTCTCCATGGGGTGAGAGGTTGCACTCGTTCAGGGTCAGAATAAGATATATCGGATGTAGACCGGGTGCTATCTGACGGATCGGTCAGTCAGTAGTTGAACTGTTGTCTCGAAACTCACAATGGGATACTGATAGCCTCGATTTCCGTGTAAATCAGACTCAGATTTCCTGCCAGTCAACTAGTGCTGCTTCAAAAAAATTTCGAAACAGACTTTCAACTTCAAGTTGAATCGTCTAGGCACTGTATGTAGTGAGAGACAGAGTCCTGAAGTTGTGTGTAAAAAAAAGCATGAAAGGCACATCCTTCCCACGGTTCCGGATTCACCTCCGAGTCCGTCCTGCAACTCCTGGTGACCTCCGTGGAGTGACCCTGTAGATGCACAACCAATGCACCTGCCATTTTGACCCGGTGTAGTTTTAAAGATCAAAACTTGATCTCAGACCTCTTCGGGATACCAGCCTCGATAGCCTTGATTTCTACAGCAAACTTTGTCAATAATGTGACATCTTGTTGTCTCCATCACTCACGCAGCGCAAGATGTCGGCTGTGGTAACGCGACAATTGAAAATTATCTTCCCAAATAAGGCACATCAACCACCTAAGAGGTGCGTGCAGGAATGGTGTGCGACAACGTACCAACGCCGAACCATAGGCCTTCATGTCCACAGTCTCTCCAGATGCCACTTATCTCCCCCTCCCCTGTGAAGTCCCACACCTTGTCCACCTTATCGGCGACTTGCGGACCACAAATACCACACATGCTGTCGCGTGGATCTCCATAGCTTCAATATCTCGGATTAGTATTGGTATGTACTAAAGTAAGGCGCGCGTGCTTACCCGGTCGCGAAGACCACGATATCCGCTTCAAGATCTGTTCCATCCGTAAACTCCAGCCCTTGTTCGGTAAAACATTTGATATTAATTCCGCTCTTTATTTTGATCTCGCTATTGATAATGTGTCTGCTGGCGCCAGTGTCTACCCGAAGTGGATGATGATGAGTGGATTGCGTCCATCAACCACAAATGAGTTACCAATGTAGTACCCTCCCGCACTTCCAAGAAGAAGCTGGACAAAGCCTGCCCCATAAGGTCCGGGATTTGTCCTAAACCCTACTTGGGCAAGACCATCTAGGAGTTCCCTGTGTTTGGAGGTCCTCATTCAAGGACATCTTCTAGAATCTCGTGGTTCCTACTCACTTGTCTATTATCCTTGCAGCGTGGAGGATATTGCGTTGGCCAATGCGTGTCACTAGAGCATACGGCAGACTGCTGTGAAACACGTCTGCAATCTCTGTCGGAGTAGATTCATTGTAGAATCTTTCAGGCCGTCAACGAGTGCCATTCACAGGATAGGTCCCAGTGACGTACTGCCAGGAATCTGTTCAACATTTTCACTGGAAAGAATGTGGGTGGACGAGCGCTGGTACCTGGAGAGGTGCAGTATTAGTCAGAATGCACTTGGAGTGTATCCAGTATCTACATTGTGACATCCACGTCATTGTTGAAAAAATCTTGGGCCCTTGGACGGCATTAGACAAGAGCCTCCGAATACCATGGCGGGGAGACAAACCAGAGGTGCAAGCACCGACGACGACCGTCTTTTTTCCAATGTAGTCTGCTGCAGAGGTGAACTCGGAAGAGTGGATTGCTTCTCCCTGGAAGCGTTCCTACGGAAAGCAAGTATAATACGTCACAACGAGGTTAACTCATACAATCGTAGTAAACTTGCCTTGCCTGGGATTTTCAGAATTTTCCGGTGTCCTCCAAAGCCGGTGGCGAAGACTAGGTGTCTTGCCTTCAAAATTCGAATGCAATATCCACCTCTGTTAATCTCGACGACCCATGTTTTCAGGTGGTTATTCCGTTCTGTCCTGGTAATCACAGACGAAGTCCACACGTTAAGCTTAAGATGGTTGGCGTAACCCTCTAACCAATCAGTAAGCTAGCTAATTAATGATGATGTCAATAATTCAATGATGGAAGTCCTGATCAGGTTTAGCAGGTCGTACCTTTTCGGCTGGACTGAAGACAGGCGAGGTTGGTGGGAACCTAGAACCAATCGTGGTAAAAAAAAGACGACGAGCGGGCCACTTAGACGTGACTCACGGCAAATATCGCGTTTGACTGTACCAGACTGGACTGTGTAAGCACAATGCGTTGTAGCGGTCCCTCCACTAACACCCCATGAGTCGTAGCACAATGGACCGGAGAGCGGCTCACGTGATCACCAACACGAGCTTTCTTGTCAACGTTTCAACGACCAGGTGCGAGATGCCAAGGTATTTCAGTCTCGCAGCGGCTTCGAGGCCAGAGTGGCCAGCTCCAATCACAATCACGGTCGGATCACCATCGGTGAGCTCCACCTCTCGACGTCGTCTCTCTTCCCAAGTACCGTGTTCGACGGCACGCCGACGGAGAGGACCAATCTGTACCCGGGATCAACCGGAAAAGTCAATTGACTATAACATCAACAGCGGCACCTGCTCAGGGAAATCATTGAGGAATTGCAGGCACGTACAAAGGGAGTACGCCTTTCACGTTGAACCGGGTACCGGGATTAGGTAACAAACTGCTGTTCCCCTCCCCACCTTGGTTCCAAATTCGAACGAAAGCTTCAACAGGACTAGATCTGGGAACCACTTCAAAAGCTGCAGGTACATGTGTATGTACAGGTATAGATATCATGATAACAATGCCAAAGTAGGCACGGCTGACTGGACAGTCCCAGCCGCCGACTTTGGTGGCACTGATCCTTGTGCGCCCATCGACTTCAAGGTATCAATGGTGAGCGTTGTCACGAAACACACCTTCCGTCCACATTTGTGTCCGCCTGGGTATCTGTCTCTGGCCCTGAATCGCAAGATCCGTTGTCGTCTAGAACTTTTCCCGGGATCTGCGACATCAAACACGTCAGTACATATCAGCGAACAGAGTAGGAAATAAAAGTTAAGGAGACGACGAAAGGAGTGCAAAGGTAGGGGACGCACGGGTAACCTGACGAGGTACGCCGTCAACGTCGAACACGCGGCAACGATGAAGACTGTCTTCAAACTCGCCGCGTAGGCATCACGTGCTTCACGCTGAAGTGGGTCTGGAAGTGTCGTGACGAGAGTGAGTGAATGTCGAATGGCAGTAATGAGCTTTCCGTTGCCATCAGGGAATTTGTTGGTTATGTTTGAGGTTGATAAGGAAGCGGTGAGACACGTTAGCACTCGGACTGATGGCACGAGAGATGCACTACCTTTTCAGAACCGGGCACATGAATACGGTGGTGGAGCTCGTCATCGAGTCTGGATTGGAACACGGCAGAGGCGATGGCAACACCAGAGGTTTGTCCTAAGCAAAGGTCAGGTCAGGTGAATGCCGCAACAAAAGCTGCCACGTGGCTGGACGTAAGAAACAAAAGAAAATTCACTCACCGAGCCCTCTGAAAAGCTGCCCAAAGGCGGTTCCGAACGCCAACTGAGACTCTAATACTACATGTCAACGTTCCGCGTCTCCTTGTATTGCATCGGATGGATCACAGTACCTGACAAGTGTGCCTGAAGCGCAACTGTCCAATTACAAATCAGCCACCTATCATAGCACCGACCCTAAAGTAAAGGACGCACTCAAAACTGTCTGAAACACGACAGCATTGCCAAACCCGATCGGTACAACACTGAACCACCTCTGCACAAAACTCGAGTCTTCGCGCAAAAAGATGAGTGGAATTACACCACATAACGGCAGAATGCCGAACACAAGATTAATGGTTTTGTATTTGCCCGTGCGGTGCATAAGCCAGCTGCAGAATAGGATGAGATGCAAAGGAAAGGAAACAGGAGGTGGCGTACCCAGTGAAGAGTGAGCCAAGACCCATGGCGATACTGTCTGGGAGTAAATGGAGCCCTACGTGCGTCCAACACCGCAGCATGTCAGCGGTGGTTCATGTATCGTAAAGATACGAGTACCTGCAATAGACGCGCTGTCTAAAGGCACCGTCTGGAACCACAAGGGGACGAAATACATGACCGAGAAATTGCAGACGGACACGAAATAGTTACTTAACCCGATCAAAACGGGTACTTTATTGCATAAGAGACATGGAGGGAGGACAGGTTCGGGCGTGATCATGCATTCGATGACAAGGAAAAGCACGAGGAAAACGAAAGAGAGGATCAGCGGTGTAATAACTTGAGCGTCCGTCCACTGTGGAGGATATGAGGTGAAGGGGCTTGGGCGGATAAAGGAGCGGACAGACGGGTAGATCTTCGTTGAATTTCATGCTGAGCCACGTAAGGGATGACCCGAGCTAGAAAGAAAGGGTCCTAATCCTACAAACACGGGGGACATACGAAAAGTCAAACTGACCATCAAAAAGAGCGTGATGCAACCCCCAAAATCAACTCTGGATAGGACCTCCTTTATGCTTTGACCCTGACCCTGTATGTCACATATTCGGTATCTGCATATGGTCGTATGACGGAGATGAATCACTGACCGGTGTCACATAACGCAACGTATGTGTGATGAGAATGACCACCAGGACGAAGAATGGCACTTGACACAAGAAGGTCACGCGCCAACCAAACCTTCGGCATCGTTAGCTCTCACTCGGACCACACCACCGACGAAACACGACATACAAGTCATTCATGACGCCCCCAATTGGTCCACCGAGACCCAGGCCGAGCTATATTTCGCGCGATAAGAATGTTACCTAAACATGCCACGGCGAACTCACGCCTTGAGAGATACTGATGAATGCTTGGAAAAATGCGCGCTCCTAGAAGATAAATCGGTGACGGCAAGACGTAATTTACGGCACTGTGGACTTACTCGAATGTTGTACATGTCTGCGGTGACGATCCTGAATGAGTTAGGGGTATGATACCCGTATCCAGTGACTGCTTAGGGGAAGACTTACATAGCGAGCAGTTGTACGGCACCACCACCCATCCCAGCTATCTGCAAGATCACGTCAGGGTTAGAATTTCCATATCGGCGTCAGATGCCGAAGGTGGAAGCGAGTGCGATAACAAGGAGTACGTACGAAGCGTGCGACGGTCAATTGGACCATATCACCAGATATCCCACAAAGAAACGTGCCAATAGCGGTCGCTAATAAAGCTGTCTGACAAGCGGTACGACGTCCGAGAATAGTACACAACCGTCCATAGAGTGGGGTAAATGTGCAAGTGGAGAGCAAGTAGCTGAAGAGGTTCAAGATTAACGGTGGACATACAGGACAAAGCTGTAGACCATACGAGGTACCTATCCAACTGGCTTGGTTGGATTCTCGGAATTCGGATGTAATGGAGGGCAGCACTGTGGATGGTGATATCAGATGCGGCGCGTTTCAAAGTGTGCCAAGTATCCCACGTGTGGCCACTAGGGTTACTGTAAAAGTTCAACTAGTTACTAAAACGATCGTAGCCAACGTCTTGCTCGGGTGCACATACAGTTCAGATTCTAGATTAACAGTTGGCCACGACGAGCTCCATGGTGAAGGAGCGACTCACACAGAGAAAGGTACCAATCCACAACGCGGCGAGGATGCCATAGCGCGTCGTGTGCGAGATCCGGTGGCAATCGAGCGGGCGGACCTTGGCACTCGAGAGTAGTGGAGTGCGTTCGGTGTCGTACGTCGTCATAGTATCAAAGCTGCTTTCAATTTGCGCGGGCGGTGCGATGTATAATTGTTAGCCCTCCAGTAAGAAAAGAAAAGAAGACGGGCGGGGTCCACGGTGCCAGTGATCGGGTTTAAGAATGCAAACGAGCCGGTGACTCAATTGGGTGGTTGGTCGTAATTGGCAAGGAACGTCGGGCTTGGACCCGACGAGTTTAAACCGAAGATCCATGCGGCTTGGCAAGCGTGCATAAGGGGGTGTTGCTAAGCGGGCATCCTGTGAAAAGAGGTTACTGTTCTATGTGGTCCAGGACAAGATATAAACTGACCTTGATAGGCTCCTGGTCTTACATAACGCCAACTACTACCCAGACATCACCCGCACATGGTGGCTGTCCTTCCAACAAACTTAAGCACACGCGAGTCGGTACCCGGGAAGGGAACTTCCGAACCCCCGAACATGTCCGAACCGTCCGCTGCCATCAAACGCGCGTGTCTTTCTCCACGCTTGCTCACATCACTGCTCCCGTCAACGCCATTGCCGCACCACCGTTGTCACTCCCGCTCGTCCCCGACCTGTGCCGTGCCGTGCCTGCATCCCGATCAACGCTGTGACAGTCCCCACTGCCAACACCGCTTTCTGTTGTGTACCCGGGTCCAGACGACTCACCTGGACTGCCGTGGCCACCTGACAAAGTCGCGAACCCCCCAACATCAAGCTCAAGGGAGAGGGCGAAGCGATTTCGAGGTTGGAGGTCGGACCTGCCGACATCAAAGCGGGTATATCGAGAGCATCGGGCTGAAGGCGAGGCAGGCGCGGGACCCGTGCACCCCTGGGTCGGGCCAAATGACTAGACCGTATTCGAGTGAACCGGAGGCAGAGCGAGCCGAAATGCGAACCCAAACGTCGACGAGGAGGACAGTGGAGCATAGCGAGACGTGCAGGGCAGGGGGGAGAACCCAACGACGCACCAAAACGTTGATCGAGTGGGAGAGATAAAGCGCGGGGTGGGAGTCGACAGCGGTGATCGGTGCACATCACAGGGTCATGAAAGCATACTTGTAGGCCCCTAGACTCACCTCCATCACCTAACCCCCCGACAGAGCCGCTAACCGCACGAACAAACCTCTGAGCATCGAGCGCCGACACAGGATTTACCACGGTCGAAGTGCACGTGCTGGGATCATCAAGGAGCATCGAGGACGCCGGAAAGGAGCCGAAGGACCTGTAAAACACTCCAGAACGCGATCGCGAGCTCGCAGAGAGGAAAACTCACTTAGAGACGCTCAGCTCGAGCCATACAAGCCAGGACCCCAAGTGGTCATGCGAGGCGGTTACCAGAGCGACCTAGAACACTCACAAAACACGGGAACGAGCGCGACGCAAAAGCGAACGAGCTACTGCTAAGGACAGAGAGGGGACAACTCACCCAGAAGGGCCCCTAGACGAGCCAAACGAGTCGACACGTGAGACGAAGAAATGAACATACCAGACGGATCTCACAGTGTCAGGGAACAGCCCACAGTGGACTGGATCGAGCGTCGTGTAGGAACCGGCGCCTCCACCTCTCCTCTCACAATTGATTCGATCAATAATAACAACGACGCGTTGATGTGATAGGGGATCCTTGTGTGGGAACGGTCTGGTTCGACGGTGTCTACGATGCAAGAATTCATTTGTGCTGCACATCCCATACTCTGATTGCCGACCTTCTTCATTACTAACGTCTTGATCCGTCTCTTGATGTACTGGGCAAATCAAGGTGTCATGTCTCTCATCACAACGGTCGCGCCGCTCGTCACATCTACGGCGTCGAATGGTCCTTTATGACGCATGGTGTTGAGTTGGTGCTCGGTGTTGACGCCAGAACTCAAGAGAACAACAGGCTACTCAGGAGGCCACTGGGTCGGATATGTTATGTAATGCCGGGTTTAGAATAGGCGTCCAAGACTCCGGTCATCCGGTCACACTTCCCAGGCTCCAATTTGGCTGAAGTCACGAGTCTAGTCACACACGCGAGTCGGTACAAATACACTCATGCTGGTTAGTCAATGCAGGCCAACGTTTCCTACGGCACGAGAACGGAGTCTATGGTGCAGGTTATTTCGGCAGCCTATCGACTATGACTCCACGACGGTATGTGGCCCACAGACCCATCGCGGTAGGTGATTCCGAGTCCGAGTTATCCGAACCAGGCGTGTACAGAGCTCATATGGTGCTCCAATATTCAAAGCTTTGTCCACTCCCAGAGCACCTTGTGGATCATGAGCATGAAGGTCTTTCATCCGACTATTTCTGGATTGCCACTGAGAACCAAGTAAATCATCGTGGTTTGATTCGCTCAACACGATGTATATAGCCCTCATCCTCTTACTCGCTCACATATACCACCATCCCGACTGCGTCAACATGGACAAGATGGGTCATTCCGGTCTAAGGGGGGCTACCCTCGTTGCTATGATAACCTCCGTTTGCAGCGTCGGATTCTGGCTCTTTGGCTACGATCAAGGGGTCATGTCAGGCGTCGTTATATCTCAGCCATGGCTGAAGCAGATGGGTAACCCAAGCACTGTATTGATTGGGACGATCACTTCTTTGTATGATATCGGTGCTGCCGTCGGTGCTATTGCAGCCGCAAGCAGTTCCGAGCGTCTAGGTCGAAAACAAACACTTATCTTTGGGGCACTTATCCTCATCATAGGCTCCGTCCTCATGGGCTCGGCGTTTGAACGGATACAGATGATGGTTGCACGTGTTATCACTGGTATCGGTACGTCTTCTTCGTTTCGCTCCCAGTGCTCCAATCCAACCCCTTCAGGAATTGGCTATATTACTTCCGGTGAGTTTCAATGCAATTCTTACGTTTCACGCTAACTGCTTTCAAAACCTTTATTCCAGTGACCCCTGTCTACCAGAGCGAGATATCGTTGCCGGAGCACCGTGGCTGGCTGGTTTGCTGCCAACTTACGAGCATGCTCGGTGGGCTTATGCTGGCATATTGGATGAACTATGGGTTCTATTTCCACAGCAGTTCAACGCAGTGGAGATTCCCTCTTCTTTTCCAGTGCATCTTCGCCATCTATGTCATCGCTGTCACGCTCTGGCTGCCCGAAACGCCCCGTTGGCTCATGCGCCACGACCCCACGCCTGATCGAGGCACTACCGTCCTTGCCAAGCTGCGAGGCGTAGCCTTTGATCATCCTGTCGTTCAGCACGAATGCGCAGAAATCTTGGATGCCATCACCATCGAGGCAAAAGAGGAGGGTTCTTGGTCGGACCTCTTTAG